>JAPXFY010003822.1:0-12500 GCA_030674185.1 Monoplex corrugatus | reverse complement strand
GAGACAAAGAGAGAGGGAGAGAGAAAGCGACAGAGACAGACAGACAGACAGACAGAAACCGACAGACAGAGACAGAGGAAGACAGACAAACAGAGAAAGAGACAGACAGACAGAGACAGAGAGAGACAAAGAGAGAGAGAGAGGAGGGAAGAGAGAGAGAGAGGCAGACATACAGACAGACAGACAGAGAAAAGTTACAAAGAGGTGATCAAAACGAAACAAAACAAAACGAAACAAAACATAACAAAGAAAAACACGGAAACGTAATGCAGAATATTTGATCCTATAATAATGCTTGCAAAATCATTTTTATATAATGCAAAGTAGACAGATGTGTTCCAAATATACATACTTTCTAAAGACTGCTAAATCAGAGATTCAAAATTGAACAATATCATGGCAAAATAAATTTTCACTTGTCCATTTTTAATTGCTCAGTGGAACAACTATATGCCAATGTTCTCCCCGTAGAAAACATATTTTCTTCGTGACATGTTCTTGAATCTTGGTGTACACATTAAAACCATCATTGATTAGAATATTGTCCTATATGTTTTGTAAGTTATAGGTTGTTTCTATGTGAACAATACTTGTCTTCATCATCATCATCAGGTGCCCTGCCGCATGGCGTTGGCGACCATGGACTTCCAACCATCTCTATCTCTCGTTGCCCCCAGCATCTCCCCCACCCTCCTCATCCCCAGCCACTCTGCAAGTCCGTCCAGCATTCTCTCCCTTGGTCTACCTGGTGCTCTCTTTCCCTCCAGCTTTCCCGTTGTGACCAGGTGCTCCAAATTCCCCCTTCCTCATAAAATGGCCTATAAATGTTGCTTGTCTTTTCCTAATCTTCCTTGTGAGTGATCTACTTGTGTCTGCCTCCATCAAGACTGTCTCGTTTGTTTTCTTTGCTGTCCATGGAACTCTCAACGTTCTTCTTAGAAACCACATCTCGGCTGCCTCAATCTTGCTCTGGCTTTGCTTGCTGACTGTCCACGCCTCGCATCCGTACAACAGTATTGGTTCTATATAACATTCAAGGACTGTCTTCCTGTCTTACATGTATAAATTGATATCATGTCTGTTATCACGTTCTTCGTTGATACTTGATTATCGTTCAGCAAAAAGATATAGTTTGTGAAACAAATTCACACACACACAGAAATGTTGACGTGTGCCTAAATCTTGATGTTCTTGTTTTTAACTCTTTTCCCGCCATGGTCGCAATCAAGCGACTTCCCGTACGACCGCCATGGTCGCATTTGTGCGACTCGGAGGGGTCATGCTAAACAATAACTTTTCACACGGGTACAAAGCTACTGTCAGCTTCACTGGTGAATGCAGGCGACTGTGCTATTTTTAAACTTTACCCAGCGACCTATTTTTTCAGCAGTAAGTCCGAAGTGTGGCTTTGTTAACTGTCGGAATTTACGTCACTTTTTCTCCGAAGCGTTTTCTCCAAAATGACTCGCAAATCGACACGCATTGTCTACCACTCCGAGTAGAATAAGCAGACAATTCACTCTGTGTGTAGACTTTTTATTACTTTTCTCATTTAGTATAATGATATCTGGCGCACATCTCACGAAATAAAGTCAGTAGTACAACTAATAAACCGTATCAAAAAAAAGTTTGTTTTTCTTGATAATAAGATTATCTGTGGAATAATCAATCAAGCACATATATAAACATAAGCAAGCTTCGTATATGAATACAATATCTGCCCTTTACACAGCAAAAAAAAGTAGTGAAAGTCTTTAATAGTCTTTGAGATATAAGCTTTTAAAAATGCATTCTGCGCTGCAAAATTGGCTGCCCAAAATATACTTGGCACTGAGGAGTGCTGTTTCTGGGGAAACTTGGCGGTGAAAGAGTTAATCTCCAGTGTATAAAATAGCATTATGTATATGTGACCTCCCACCACGGAATCAGTCTTAACTCGCAGTCAGTCGAACAGCACTAGGAGCTGAAAAGGTGACTGAGGGTCTATCTGGGGTGTTTTGACTTTTTCTCAAAATTGATTTCTGTAGACTATAATCTCTCCCCCACAGAATATTTTCTTAAAAAATATTCTTAATCAATTTGAAATGGTATTTTAATGCACTGATCGCAGCAGAAAAGAACGCACATTTTTACAAAAAGTACCTCTTTTTGTCTCTTATTATGAACCGTAACCTGTACAGTACCCACACGTGTAATATACTGACGGAAAGCTCTGTGGTGCACCTTTCAGATAATGACAGCGAAAATTAGAAACAAACTGGGTCAAAGCCACCAAATAAAGAAATTTAAGGAAAATGTGTAGGAGAGCACACAAAGCTTTAGAGGCCGTTTTCTCAAAATGGCCGTCATACAACTTAATGACTTTAAACATACATAACTTCTACATTTTTTTAGTACAAGCTTTATTCAAGTACCAGAATAATCAGCAGAATGTACACTTTCCAGTGATATGTATATCTCAAAATACCCAAAATGCTAGTTAACACTGATTTCGTGGTGGGAGGTCACATATTCTGTTAAAAACAAAACGAACCAAATAAAAAGCAAAAAAACAAACAAACAAACAAACAAGCAAGCAAACCCACCAAAACAGTGAGCATGCTGCAAATTAAATTTGTGGAAATGGTTGGGTTCAGTCAGCATAAGCTATTCCCCCACCCCACCCTCACCCCTACCCCACCCCCGTGGGGATGCCGGGGTTTCTTTCAGTATAAATAGTATCCCCACCTTCTGGAAATTCGGTGCTAGAAATTTCCTCTTTTCTTTCACTCTCCTTGTTTCTTTCTTCCTCCTTTGCTTTCTGTCATTTTTACCTATCATTTTCTGCCTTGCTGGTCCATTCACCTGTATGGGTTCGATAAAGTCTTACATACTTTCTCTTAGGATTGATAACTGGGTACATGTACTAAGTGCAATTTACTTCCTCTTAGGATTGATAACTGGGTACATGTACTAAGTGCAATTTACTTCCTCTTAGGATTGATAACTGGGTACATGTACTAAGTGCAAAATTACTTCCTCTTAGGATTGATAACTGGGTACATGTACTAAGTGCAATTTACTTCCTCTTAGGATTGATAACTGGGTACATGTACTAAGTGCAATTTACTTCCTCTTAGGATTGATAACTGGGTACATGTACTAAGTGCAATTTACTTCCTCTTAGGATTGATAAACTGGGTACATGTACTAAGTGCAATTTATTTCCTCTTAGGATTGATAACTGGGTACATGTACTAAGTGCAAAAATTACTTCCTCTTAGGATTGTTAACTGGGTACATGTACTAAGTGCAAAATTACTTCCTCTTTAGGATTGATAACTGGGTACATGTACTAAGTGCAATTTACTTCCTCTTAGGATTGATAACTGGGTACATGTACTAAATGCAATTTACTTCCTCTTAGGATTGATAATTGGGTACATGTACTAAGTGCAATTTACTTCCTCTTAGGATTGATAACTGGGTACATGTACTAAGTACAAAATTACTTCCTGTTAGGATTGATAACTGGGTACATGTACTAAGTACAAAATTACTTCCTCTTAGGATTGATAACTGGGTACATGTACTAAGTACAAAATTACTTCCTGTTAGGATTGATAACTGGGTACATGTACTAAGTGCAAAATTACTTCCTCTTAGGATTGATAACTGGTACATTGTACTAAGTGCAATTTACTTCCTCTTAGGATTGATAACTGGGTACATGTACTAAGTGCAAAATTACTTCCTCTTAGGATTGATAACTGGGTACATGTACTAAGTGCAAAATATACTTCCTCTTAGGATTGATAACTGGTACATGTATTAAGTGCAATTTACTTCCTCTTAGGATTGATAACTGGGTACATGTACTAAGTGCAATTTACTTCCTCTTAGGTTTTGATAACATGGGTACATGTACTAAGTGAAAAATTTTACTTCCTCTTAGGATTGATAACTGGGTACATGTACTAAGTGCAATTTACTTCCTCTTAGAATTGATAACTGGGTACATGTACTAAGTGCAAATTTACTTCCTCTTAGGATTGATAACTGGTACATGTACTAAGTGCAAAATTACTTCCTCTTAGGATTGATAACTGGTACATGTACTAAGTGCAATTTACTTCCTCTTAGGATTGATAACTGGGTACATGTACTAAGTGCAATTTATTGGCTCTAAGGAAATGTGGATGTGGAGAAAGCAATTTTGGCCTGTTTTTATATGCATGTTTTAGTGCCCTTCATATCATTTACATTTGTATTCAGGTATGTTGTTGTTTTTTTTTAATTCCTCTAGTGGTAAATTGAATGGAATGGTCAACGCCAGAGGCATGTCCTTAGATTAGGGTTCGCGAATATGTCGTATATGTGTACTTAATTTTCTTTTCAGTTTTTTTTTTTTAATATTCTCCTGTGAGGTGTGGTGTTAGTTTTTTTTAGATAATTATAAACCTGTGCAGCTGGCTGGGGCTTTAAGCAATAATGATAATAATAAGAAGAAGAAATGTGGATAAAATATGGATAGATAAGATAGATAGATACACAGAACCGACAGACAGATCGATACGTACATACATACATACATAATACATACATACATACATACATAACATACATACATACATACATACATACATACACGCATACACGCATACATAACATGCATACATACATCGTTAGATGGGTGGATAGATAGATAGATAATAGATAGATAGATAGATAGATAGATAGATAGATAGATAGATAATGATAGATAGATAGATAGATAAGGACAGATAGATAGGTAGTTAGATAGATAGATACATAGATAGATACATAGATAGATAGATTAGATAGGCAGACAGGACAGATAGATAGATAGATAAATAGATAGGATACATAGATAGATACACAGATAGATACATAGATAGATACATAGATGGATAGATAGATAGATAGATAGATAGATAGATAGATAAAATAGATAGATAGATAGACAGACAGATAGACAGATAGAAAAAGAGAGAGAGAGAGACAGGTTAGGTGGGTAGGTAGGTAGGTAAGTAGGTATGTAGGTAGGTAGGTAGGTAGGTAGGTAGGCAGGCAGGCAGGTAGATAGATAGATAGAGAGATAGATAGTTTAGATAAATAGTAGATAGATAGATAGATAGATAGATAGTAGATAGCCAGATAGACAGATAGACAGATAGATAGATGTAGAGAGAGACAAACACACGCACACACAGACAACAGAGAGACACACAAAACAGAAAGACAGACAGACAGAGACAGATGCAGAGCTTGAGAGAGAGGGGGGGGGGGGCGAGAGAAAGAGAGTGGGGAGAGACATAGAGACAGAGAAAGAGAGAGGGAAAAAGAGAGAGAGAGAGCGAAAGAGAGAGGAGAGAGACAGACAGAGATACAGAGAGAGACAAACAGGAGAGAGAGAGGAGAAAACATTCAAACAAAATACATACACATAAACCAAAACAAAACAAACCAACAAAAAAAAAGAGAAAAACCGGGGGGGGGGGGAAAACCGGATTTCATTTTCTTTTTCCTTTTTTGTCTTCGTATCTATTTATTTATATGTTTGTTTGTTTGTTCGTTTAGTCATTCATTTACAGGAGCTGAATGTATTTCTAGAACTCTTTTTCTCATGCGGGTCATTCTGACCGTCGTTCCTCTGATGTCTTGACCCCAACCTCTACCCCCACGCCAATTCACCCCACCCCTGCGGCTCAGGGGGTCGCCTCTAGGCAGAGCCATCTTGCTTGTATGTAAATGACTGAGCTGGGTTTAAGGAAATGATTGCATATTTGTTTTATTTTGTTTATTCATTTACTTATCTTAAAATTATGTTTATTCTGTATTTATTTGTTTATTTAATCATGGTTTTATTATTCGTTTTTTCCATGTTCTAAGTTGGTAATTTTTTTCTTTTGCTTGTTCTTAATGGTTACAGTTTATGTATGTTCTTTTATATATATTATATATATAGTATATATATATAATATTATTATATTTATGTGTGTGTGTGTGTGTGTGTGTGTGTGTGTTACATATGTGTGAGTGTGTGTGTTGTGTGCATGTTGTTGTGTGCGTGCGTTGTGTGTTGTGTGTGTGTGGTGTGTGTGTGTGTGTGTGTGTGTCCATTTATTCATCTTCCATCCATCCATCCATCCATCTATTCCATCCATCCATTTATTCATCCTTCCTTCCATTCCATCCATCCATTCCATCCATCCATTTATTCATCCTTCCACCTACCTATCTACTTACCCACCACAAGTGAAGATACGTTGCTGCCAAGTAGCTACCTATTCTGTATTATTCTTAAATGATTTGGTGTTTTACACCACACACACATACACATACACACACGCATACACATACACATACACACACACATTACACACACTTACATATACACATAAGCAAACACACACACACACATATATATACACATTACACACATTACATTGCACCCGCTCGCACATGTACACACACACGCGCATCTGAACAATTTGATTGTATACTATTTTTATTATAATTACAAATGTACGTAACATAGATATATCTACGCACGCGCATGCGCGCGCGCACACACACATACACACACATACACACATATCTCTCTCTGTATACATATGTATATATTTATTCTTTATACATATAGATATATATATATATATATATCTGTCTGTCTATCTATCTATCTATCTATCTGTCTACCTACTATTTATCTATCTACCTACCTACCTACCTACCTACCTACCTATTATCTATCTGTCTGTGTGTGTGTGTCTGTCTATCTATCTGTCTGTCTGTCTGTCTGTCTGTCTATCTGTCTGTCTATCTACCATTATCTATCTGTCTATCTATCTGTTTGTTTGTCTGTCTCTCTGTCTGTCTGTCTATCTCTCTATCTATCTATCTATCTATCTCTTTCTGTCTGTCTGTTCTGTCTATCTATTGTCTATCTATTTATCTGTACATCTATCTATCTGTCTGTCTGTCTATCTATTGTCTATCTATCTATCTATCTATCTATCTATGTGTCTGTCTGCCTGTCTGTCTGTCTGTCTGTCTGTCTGTCTGTCTATCTATCTATCTATCTATTTTGATTTTATCTAGAAAGTACGCTATTGCAACATGCTACAGATTCATCATATCACGGATATATTTTCTCCAGGGGGGGAGGGGGCATGTAGTTGTTGGTTTTTATACTGTTTGTTTTGTTTGTTGTTGTGTTACAAATATTCTGTACACCAAAAAATTAGATTTTTGGCTCAGCTACGAACATGTACCAAGTGGTGCTTTTCTTCTTCTTCTTCTTCTTTTCTTCTTCTTCTTCTTCTTCTTCTTTTCTTCTTCTTCTTCTTCTTCTTCTTCTTTCTTCTTCTTCTTTTCTTCTTCTTTTCTTTCTTCTTCTTCTTCTTCTTCTTCTTCTTCTTCTTCTTCTTCTTCTTCTTCTTCTTCTTTTCTTCTTCTTCTTCTTCTTCTTCTTCTTCTTCTTCTTTTCTTCTTCTTCTTCTTCTTCTTCTTCTTCTTCTTCGCATTTTTTCTTCTTCTTCTTCTTCGCATTCTTCTTCGCATTCTTCTTCGCATTCTTCTTCGCATTCTTCTTCGCATTCTTCTTCGCATTCTTCTTTTCTTCTTCTTCTTTTTCTTTTTCTTCTTCTTCTTCTCCTTCTTCTTCTCCTTCTTCCTTCTTCTCCTTCTCCTTCTTTCTTCTTCGCATTCTTCTTCTTCGAATCTTCTTCGAATTCTTCTTCTTCTTCTTCTTCTTCTTCTTCTTCTTCTTCTTCTTCTTCTTCTTCTTCTTCTTCTTCTTCTTCTTCTTCTTCTTCTTCTTCTTCTTCTTCTTCATCTTCTTCTTCTTCTTCTTCTTCGCATTTCTTCTTCGCATTCTTCTTCGCTTCTTCTTCTTCGCATTCTTCTTCGCATTCTTCTTCTTCGAATTCTTCTTCTTCTTCGATTCTTCGAATTCTTCTTCTTCTTCGAATTCTTCTTCGAATTTTCTTGAATTCTTCTTTCTTCGAATTCTTCTTCGAATTCTTCTTCTTCTTCTTCTTCTTCTTCTTCTTCTTTTTTCTTCTTCTTCTTTTTTCTTCTTCTTCTTCTTCGAATTCTTCTTTTCTTCTTCTTCTTCTTCTCTTCTTCTTCTTCTTCTTCTTTTTTCTTCTTCTTCTTCGCATTCTTCTTCTTCTTTTCTTCTTCGCATTTTCTTCTTCGCATTCTTTCTTCTTCTTCTTTTCTTCTTCTTCGCATTCTTCTTCTTCGAATTCTTCTTCGCATTTTTTCTTTTTCGCATTCTTCTTCTTCTTCTTCTTCGCATTCTTCTTCTTCGAATTTTTTCTTCGAATTCTTCTTCTTCTTCTTCTTCTTCTTCTTTTCTTCTTCTTCTTCTTCTTCTTCTTCTTCTTCTTTTCGAATTCTTCTTCTTCTTCTTCTTCTTCTTCTTCTTCTTCTTTTCTTCTTCTTCTCCTCTTCCTCTTTTCTTCTTCTTCTTCTTCTTCTTCTTCTTCTTCTTCTTCTTCTTCTTCTTTTCTTCTTCTTCTTTTCTTTTCTTCTTATTCTTCTTCTTCTTCTTTTCTTCTTTTCTTCTTCTTCTTCGTCTTCTTCGCTTCTTCGCATTCTTCGCATTCTTCTTCTTCGCATTCTTCTTCTTCTTCTTCTTCGCATTCTTCTTCTTTTGCATTCTTCTTCTTCGCATTCTTCTCCTCTTCCTCCCCCTTTTTTTCTTCTTCTTCTTCTTCTTCTTCTTTTTTCTTCTTCTTCTTCTTTTCTTTCTTCTTCTTCTTCTCCTCTTCCTTCTTCTTCTTCTTCGCATTCTTCTTCTTTTCTTTTCGCATTCTTCTTCTTCTTCTTCTTCTTCTTTTCTTCTTCTTTTCTTCTTCTTCTCCTCTTCCTCCTTCTTCTTCTTCTTTTTCCTTCTTCTTCTTCTTCTTCTTCTTCTTCTTCTTCTTCTCCTCTTCCTCCTCTTCCTCCCCCCTTCCTCCTCCCCCTCCTTCTTCTTCTCCCCTTCTCCTCCTTTCCCCTCTCCTCCTCCTCCTCCTCTCCCTTTTTCTTCTATCCTCCTCCCTCCTTCATCTTCTTGTTCTCCTCCTCCTCCCTCTTCCCCTCCTCCTTTTCTTCTCACCGAATTCCGAATTTCACACGAATTTTGTACGATCTTCGCTGGTGAAAGTTTTCATTCGCACAAAGGAGCAAAACTTTTTCGTTTTTGGGTATAAAACTTTTCAAAAAGCCGGTGGGGTTAGTTTGCGCTACATTGTTTTTTGGGGAAAAAAAAAATGGAAGATTGTTTTTGTTGTTTTTCAAAGCCAGCCGACTGTGTGAGACATATCGGGCTACTAACATGGAAGATTTACAAAAGCGAAAATGTGGAAAATTATCACGTGGTTTAAAAGCGAACAGCCGTATTTTTGATCAGAGTTGGTTCTGACCCAGGCATGTTTTCTCCCAACTCCATGCTCAGATTGTTGAAGGACCCAGCATGATGCCGGCTTCAGAAAAACGTTTTTCCCCAAAATCGATTCTTTTCTTTAATTTCTTCCCCACCCCTCCACCCCCCCCCACCCCTCCCCGTTGCGCAGGATGCTGCCAACAAAAGGGGAAAGTTTTTATTTTGGGCACAGAGAAGCGCTTGGGGGTTTGGGTATGGCACTGTGCCCCTGTTTTAAAGTCTAAACGGGTTGTCAGACTTCGTTTTTTTTTTTTTCCATAGAAGGTTCCTTTTCTTCGCGGGGGAATTTTTGATCGATTTTTTTTTTTTTTTTTTTTTTCTTTTTTTTGGGTTTTTTTACGGAAATTCCATTTTTTAAAGGGGATTTTGGGAAAAATTTCTTTGTGCCAAACGGGAAAGAGAGGAGGGAGAGAGAGATGAAAAGAGACAGAGAGACAGAGAGAGAAAAGGGAGAGAGAGGGGAGGAAAAAAAAAGGGGACAGAGAGAAAAAAAAAGAGATGGAAAGAGGGAGAGAGGACAGGAGGAAACGGAAACAGACAGAGGAGAGAGACAGACAGAAGAAAGACAGACAACAAAGACAAAAGCAGAGACAAATGAAAAAAGTTAGAGGAAAGCCCCGGGCAGGGGGGAAAAAAAGGGGAGAGAGAGAGACAGACAGACAAAAGGGACAGACCCCCAACAAAAGAGATAGACAGACAGACAGACAGACACAGAAGATAGACACAAGACGGGACAGATTGGAGATGTAAGTTTGGCCATCCCCCTTTTTTTAATGGGAGTGAAAAAAAAAACAAAAAGTAAAAAGAAGTTTGAAAATGTGTAAAACAAAATTTTTCAGAACAATCACACATTCATTTAAAAAAAAATTTTAAAAAACAAACTAAATAAGAACAACGACAGTGAGGGGGGGACAGAGCAGAGAGAGAGAAGAGACCGAGAGACAGAGAGAGACAGGAGAGAGGGGGCAGAGAGGGGGAAGAGAAAACAGAAGAGAGATAGAGAGAAGAGAGGGGAGGACAGAGAGGTGGGGAGACACAGGAGAGAGAGACAGGAGGCCCAGAGAGAGAGAGACCCGGAGAGAAGAGAGGAGGGGAAAAAAGAGGGAAAACAGAGGGGGAGACACAGAGAGAGAGAGCAGGGAGACACAGAGGAAAAGGGGCAAGGGAGAAGAGAGGGGCAAGAGAGGGGACAGGGGCAGACAGAGAGGGATAGAGAGACAGAGCAGGAGGATAGAGGGAGACAAAAAGAGGAGAGAGAGACAAAAGGAGAGAGAGGGCGAGAGGGGGAGAGAGGGGAAAAAAGAGAGAGAGACAGGAGAGAGAGAAGAGAGAGGGGAGAAGAGAGAGAGGGGGAGCAGAGGGAAAAAAAAGGAGAGACACCAACCAAAAGGGGAGACAGAGGGGAGAGACAGAAGGGGAGACAGAGAGAGGGCAGAGAGAGAGACAGGAGAAAAGGCAGAGAGAGAGACAGGGGGAGAGAGAGAGGTCAACAGAAATTTGGGCAAATTTGTAAACGTAAATTTTCAGAAAAAATTATACATTCATTAAAAAAAAATTTCAACTAAGTCAAAAGGAGCGGGGGGGAGGGGAGAGAGAGAGAAGGTGGGGGGGGGAGGAGAGACAAATGAGGGAAAAAAAAAAAAAAAGAAAGAAAGAAAGACAGAGAAAAAAGGGAAAAGGGGGGGAGAGAGAGAGAGAGGGAAAAAAGACAGACAGACAGAAGGGCAGACAGACGGAAGAGAGGCAGACAGAAAAGGGCAGACGGTGACAGGGCAGACAGAGACGACAGTGAGTGAGAGACAGAATGAGAGGAGAGAGAAAGGGGGGGGAGGAGGGGAGAGAAAGGAGGAGAGGGGTGAGGGGTATTAAAAAAAAAAGTAGGTGAGGGATGGGGTACTGCCGTTCGTGTTGGTTGTGTTTTTGTGTGTGTGGTGTGTTGGTTGTGTGTGTGTGTGTGTGTGTTGTGTGTGTGTGTGTGTCTGTTCGGGCTTGTCGTTGTTGTCTGTTTGAATGTGCGGGGGGGGGGGGTTTGTTTGTTTGTTGTTGTTTTGCATATTCTGGAAATGTAGGTGGGGCGTTTATGCCCGCATGTGGCGTTTTGTCGTTGTTAAAAAGGGGTGTGTGTGGGGTGTGTGTTTGTATATACTGCTTAACGACACATACATCAAAATAATACATACATAAAACTATACATAATAAAACATTTTTTTAATACATACTTTAAAAATCTACATACTAATATTTAATTTACATTCATCTTAAATTTCACACATACTACATAATAATACATCAAAAATTTACATAATACACTTATATATACATTACCATCTCTACACACATACATAAATACATAATACATTTATAAAACATTTTTTCTACAAACCCCAAAAACATACATACATACATGTAAATACATTTCACCATAACACACAACTCTTTTTTACATACATAATACTACACGCATACATCATAATACATACATTAAAAATTAAACCCCCCATGCTTTTCTTTAAAACATACATAATACTTTCATCATAAACATACTTGTGTGTGTTTGGTTGGGGTGCTCACTAAAGATGGGGGGGTTTCCCCGTCTTTTCCCTTTGATGAACCTTTCTCCCGGTGGTGTGTGTTGGGGTTTTTTGTTGTGTGTGTGGTGTGTGTGTGTTGTATGTGTGTTGTGTGTGGGGGTGGGGTTTTGTGTGTTTGTTGTGTGTGTTTTGTCGTGTGTCTGTCTGTGTTGTGTGGTGTGTGTGTTGTTTGTGGTGTTTGAGTTGGTGGGGGATTTTGTTGGGTATTTTTTTGCAATTTGGGGCATATTTAAAAGTATATATATTTTTATACATTTTATATATATTAAAATTTAATTGCATGTATGTATGTCTATAAAATTGTCTGTGGGGTGTTTTGGTATGTTTTGGGGCGTGTGTGTGTGTGCGTGTGCGTGGGGGGCGTGTTTGCGGCGCCTGCCTGCGGGATGCATTTTCATGAGGCTTGCCCGCTCGTTTTCGCTTGAATTTGCCATGCGGTTTGGATCGGAGAGAAAGAGAGGATTTTCCCC
>JAPXFY010003821.1:0-20181 GCA_030674185.1 Monoplex corrugatus | reverse complement strand
TTGGAAAAGGTTATAGCCATGATATGACTACACAGTCACTGAGTCAGCTGGTCTTTAAACAAAAAAATGGCTATAACAGTGTTATTCTTCTCTTTACTACTGTTCTCCAGTTTACTCTTGTTCTCCAGTTTACTCTTGTCCAGTTTACTCTTGTTCTCCATGTTACTCTTGTTCTTCAGGTTATTGTTCAAGTTTTGGTAGTTTTCCAACGTTCTGTTCAATTACCGTTCGATTACTGTTGTTGTCTAGCTCATGGTTGTTCTCCAAGTTCTGTTGTTCTCCAGATTACAAAATATTCTCAAAGTCACTGGTCACATTACTGGTGTTCTGTATGTTAGTTGTTCTCCAAGTGACTGGTGTCTCCAATTGGTTGTTCTCCAAGTTAAGGTTGTTATTCCAGTTATGAAAACTAAAGAAATGAAATATGAAATTCATTTGACTGATATTTTCTATCAAAGTTAAAATTATAATAAAAAGGTGAATTTAAATTTCCATTGCTTTTACAAGTTCTATTTCATTAGGTGTGTTGTAACGTTAAATTTGAATATTTTGATTTTGGATGTTCTTTTCTGGAACATAATTTACAGACTCTAGGTAATACCATTGTGGAATGCATATTGCAGTTGCTCTGAGTATCTAGTATTCTCGTGATAATATTGGGGAACACATTTGACTTGCTCGTAGTATTTTGTTAGTTTTATGATAATGTTTTGTATTACATATTCCAGTTGATCTGAATGTCTCAATATTATGACAATAATAACTAATATTATGAACTAGCTATGTTTCAGCCTGTTGCTCTGAGTATCTTATGATTATAATGATGTAAATACTTTAGCATGATTATGATGACATACATGTAGTGTATTATGATCACATAGCATGATTATGACATAGCATGATGATGATGACATTATGGTCCAGCTGCTCACAGACTGTGAACATTATGATATTAGAACACACAGGACTGCCCATTATTTTGTATTTTCTGATTGATTGGTGTAGACCTGCATTGAATGGGGGATGTTGGAGAGGGGAAGTGTTGGAGATGAAAAGAAATAGGTAGGGAGAGGTGTTAGGGAGGGAGGGAAAAGTTTGGGAATGAGGGAAGGGGAAACGGAGGGGGTTGGGAAGGAGGGAAGGGGTTTAGGAAGAGGGAAGGGGGTTGGGGTGGGAGGGAAGGGGGTTGGGGTGGGAGGGAAGGGGGTTGGGAAGGGGGTTGGGGTGGGAGGGAAGGGGGTTGGGGTGGGAGGGAAGGGGGTGGGAGGGAGGGGTTGGGGTGGGAGGGGAGGGGTTGGGAGGGAGGGGGGTTGGGAGGGAGGGAGGGGGGGTTGGGAGGGAGGGGGGTTGGGAGGGAGGGAGGGGGGGTTGGGAGGGAGGGGTGGGGGTTGGGAGGGAGGGGAGGGGTGGGGGGCCTGGGACAGGGTGTGCGTATGAATGTGTTGTGTTTCAGATGTAACCGCTTGTTTTTTTTCCCGTTTCAGATGAGACGCCTCCTGGGAATGATGATGGAGCCTTTTCCAACAACCATGGCAGTCTTCTGAATTAAAGATAAGTGGTTTATATGTCTATTAATGTTTAAACATTTTCTTTTTTGATGGGCATGCATGGTGGGTGTTTTCATGTTTCCATAAGCCAGACACTGACATGGCTTACAGGATTTTTAACATGCAAGCTATTACATGTTTGACATTTTGTGTGCGTATACACATGAAAGAATGGGTCTGGACAGTGGCAGGACTGCCCCCATGCTGACCTGGAAGATTGTGAAAAAACTCCATCTTTTTCCCACCGGGCAGAGGTTCTAGGCGGATCGAACCCAGGATCATCCTACTGGAAGCCGGACATTTACCCACTATGCTATGCCCATTGTATTAGTTTAAAGCTGTTGCAGTTCAAATTGCCATAGCATTGAGTTATGATGGTTGTATTATTGATAGCTTGTACAAGTATGAGTGATAGCATTTAACTGGTTAATGAGAATTTTTTAAATTAGTTTATGTAGGGCATTTGTATTAGTTTGAGCTCTGTTGCTATACCATACTTTGATGATAAAAGTTGTTTCGATTGTAACGTGTACGAATAATAGACTTACATTTGTATTATTAGGTACCGGCAGCCTGTCTTCAGCAATGCGGGAATTGTCAGTCAGTGGAAAAATTGCACATGTTTATCAGTCAAATATTCTTGCAGATGAACATGAATGACGAAGTTGTTATCATGAAGATAAAGAATTGGTCTTTCCTTTATCGATCTGTGCTGTTTGTTTTTGTTATAAAATGCACCCATACGAAAATCTGCGCCAAAACAAAACCACGCCGACCGACGAAGTTTCACCGCGTGTCACGTAATGGCGACTGGCTCACGGCAGTGCTTGAGTGACCGGTTAATGGCAACTTAAATTATACGGGTCACACAGGACTACCTTCATGCAAATTAGTACAGTTGACAGGTCGAAACCTGTCCTTCATTCCCGTATAATATTTATTTTATAAGATTATTAGTTTGTTAGTCTTCTGAAGGTCGGAATATTGGCAAACTTTGAAGAAGAATACCTGAGGATCTCCTTGAAATATTAGATCACGTCCTTGGATGTGCAAAAAGCGTATTTTTTGCTTAATTTAACTGTATACGGAACTATGAGATGTGACCTGTACCGGATGTGCGCAAGCCTCTGAAGGGCGAGTACCCGTGATCTGCCATTTTAGCATATGGGAACCTCGAATCATGGCGGCTTTCGAAGCGATCGCTGAAAGTCCAGTCAACGAATTTCTACCTGTGATCGTCAAGCTGAAGGACAAATGTTGTAAACATCGACTGACTTTTCATGAAAATTGACTTAGAAGTTTGATTCAGTGAATTGTTTTTAATTTTTCACTTCATTTAGAAAGATTTTAAAAGAACTCCGCGGCAGGTATAGCCTGCATAAGCAAAGAACAGAAAGTACGATCTCTGGTTTGATGTTTTATCGCCAACGGATTTTTTTTAAGCGACCTGGAACTAGTAGAAGTAAAACTGTGTGAAGCGACTGCTTTCCAAAGGTGTTTATATTGCTAGTATTTAATAAATATGATGGAATTATGTTTTTGATAAATCGAAATCATAGTTGTGCTAGTACTCAGCCAAAAATTCAAACCGGAAGTTGGTCGGCGAGTGCACGTCGTCTATCGGATCAGATTCGACAATTTTTATCATCGCAAAGAAACAGCAAATAACGTTTTTTGCACAGTTACACACGCGCGCACGCATGCATGCAGGTACGCACACATTATCACAACACTATATAGCATCAGGCACACACGGACACATAGCTCCACAAAGTCCGATGAGCCTTTCTAATGACAAAATATAAGAATACTTTACTCTCAAAAGTAATAGCTGGCACAAATTAAAGAAAACGCGAGAAAAAATTAGAATTTTATTTCTATTTGTTTTCAAGGCAATGATGATTTTTTGTGGATGAAATTAACCATTACTGCCACCAAAACTTTAACAGCAGACTCTCACTAATAAACTTAAAACTACTTCTACAGTTAAAACTGTTGAGAACTGGGTGTGATAAGTCGCGGGACGAGAACACGGCTTTTGTTTAAAAAATTAGTAACACTGATTAATCATCACCTGAGGAGCTAAATCTGAAGACAAAAATTGAGACAGTTTTAAAAGAAGCAGAGAGATTTTCAGAAGATAGACCAGACATTAAAAATTTTGTGGATATGGGAAGATGCATGTTACTGCCAAATAACTGATGAAAATAACTTATTGATAAACATTAGGAATGAGCATAGAAATGGCTGTAAGTCATATACTGCATTGCCAGGCATGTATCTTCTGCTGTTACACATTTTACTTTCATTATGTTATTGAGAAGGATGTCTTTCTGTGCTAGTATGATACAAAGTCATCTGTGGATCACATTGTTTCAGACTAAATCAGTACATGCATACAAAATCTTAAAATCTCGTATACTAGCAACATTTGCTTGTGAAGAGTGAAGCTGTAGCTTTTATTTGATTCACATGCAAAATTTCAGGAGATTCCATCAAGACATAATGTGAGTTATGTCTGTTTTAAGTTGGCCCAACACATGGGCCCTCACATTATTTGGGTGCAAAATGCATACAAAATATCTTATATCTTGAATATAACTAAGCTTGAAAATAATTTACTGGTAGCTTTCTGTTTGATTCACATGCAAAATTTCAAGGAAATCCATCAAAAAATAAGCGAAATATGTGCGTTTTAATTTGGTCTGGTGCGTGAACTGTGCTTTTTCTGTCGTTCAAATGAGATATTTTGCAATTTTTGGAGCCATTTAAACTCATGACTTTGTCTTTTACGCTGCCCCAAAAATTTAAGTTTCATACAATAACGTTTCTGAGAAAAAGTGAACTCTAGCCAATTCTGTCTTTTTTTTGTTTTTGTAATGGGGTGCAAAACTGGCTTGTCATGCAATTTCGAACATTGACAAAATGGTATACAGTCAAACACGCTTAAGCCGAACTCGCCCGGGGAATGAAAAATCGTTTCGCTTATCCGAGTTTGTGCATATCCGAGTTCGGATAAGCCAAACCTTTCCCGAGAAATTACCCTGCAGTTCGGCTTAAACGAGTTTTTTCAGAATAAGTTGTAAAATCACTTGGAATGTTTGTAAAAAGTTTTTTTTAAAGAGAATATCTTTGCTTCCCTTTGCAACTGAAACATCGAATTGATAATTTTGTGAAAGTTTGTAGACGTGTATGCTGCTTTTCTATCGATTTCACTCCATTTCGTTCACCCGGTAAAAACAGAACAAAGCTCGAAATTTAAAACCAATAACTGGTGTTATTTTCCTGAAAGCTACGAGACACTAGCACTCGTATTAGTATATTGACCAGAACTTAAAATTTATAATTGGCTGTACTTCCTGAAACATAGGCAAATTTTGAGATATACTCAAAAAATGAGAGAGACACGGGTCGAGCTTATTCACTCCTGAGACTAGTAACACAGACAAAACTCTCTCTCTCTCTCTCTCTCTCTCTCTCTCTCTCTCTCTCTCTCTCTCTCTCTCTCTCTCTCTCTCTCTCTCTCTGTGCGTGGTGTGTGTGTGTGTTTAAATGAATATGATCAAAACAGTGACAAGTTACAAGTGCTTTCTTCAGTGGGGCTGTATTAATACCTCAAAGCCAACTGTAAAAATAAATGGTGAAAACAGTGACACATCTCGGAAACAAAACCAAAGATTCCACAAGCATCTACGCTTTTGTTAAAAGGATTCCAAGTAAATCATAATAAATGTAATGTTTAATGAAACCGTCTTCCTTAAAGAAAGAAAAGAAACAAAATTAGACAATTTGTCTCTGTGGTCATAAATCAAGATCAAATCTCCGTAAACATATATTGTAGGCAAATGTTTTCTTTCGCTGCATGTTTATAGTGGTTTGATCTTCACCACTCGCTCAAAATGAGCACATACATTCCTCAGGTAGATTTGCTCTTCACAAAGATCTCTTCCTTCGATTGGAAAAAGAGGTTTGTATGAGAGCCACTTCTTTGTGAACACTGCAACAGTTGTTTGGAACATGGTGGCAGCCGCATGGATTTCAACGTCGGACCCCCAAGAGTTAGGTCTGAGGGTGTTGGCAAGAAGATAATTGCCAATACTGGTGCCCACATAGCCTGAGAATGGTTTCTCGTTCTGCAGCATGAAGTCGATGAGTTTGGCACGAATTTCTTCGTGGAGGTCCTGTGTGCCACACACTTCCAGACTAAGTGCAAGATAAAAACAATTCCCGTCCCCAACTATTGTGTCTACCTGAAGGGGGTCTGTAAGCAGCTCAGAGCAAGATCTTTCAGGTAGATCACACAACAACGGAAGACCATGGAGTCTCGACTGTTCCTGTCGCTAGGCACGGTTTGTTGGCACAAATGCCTCTCTCGTAACCGCTTCTTGGAAAGTGATCTGCACCTCATCAGTCTCTTCTTCAGCCGAATCAGTTAGAAAGCTTTCTTCATCCACTTCAGTTTCATAGCCGTATTCCTCCCTCTCAGTTGTGTAGCTGTCATTCTCCATTCCTGTTCCTCCCATGTCTTCGAATTCTTCCTTCTCAGTTGTGAAGCTGTATTCCTCCGTGTCAGACATGCAATTGTCATCTTTTGCCCAAGCGTCTCCCAGGCAGCTGTCTTGTTCTACTTCAGTTTCTTTACTTCCTGGTGCGCTGTACTCCTTCTCAGAACACTCACCATCTGCGTCAGACATACTTGCATGTTTTGTCGTGTCTCTGTTGCATGGTGTCTCATCGAACTCGCCCTCTTCTTTACCTGTATCATCACAACAGCGCCCATCATCTCGGTCTTGTTGGGTTTCATCCGGCAAGTCTTTCTGTTCAGTTTTCTGGAAGAATTGCGGGATAGTTGTCCGAGTCCCCAAATTAATGAGATGCTTGTGTAAGGTTTCAGTGAATAATGTCAATGCCTGTGAGACAGGATGCCCCGGCATGCAGTAGAGATCAACTTTTTGGAGGGAATCCAGCAAGTCTTTCCGGCTGATGATGGGTGTGGGGTCTGCCTCGTCGTCACTGTTCTGCTCGGTTGTTTCTTCACCCACGGACCAGGACATGTCAGACTTCTGGACATCCTCATCCACGTTGACATACTCTTCAACGTCTATGTCAAACTCTGCCAAAAATCTGTCTCTAAGTGACTGGGGAATCGCGCTGTCATCATCCGAGTTGAACGAACTGTCGTGACTTGGAGTCACTGGATCGAAATTTGCTTTTCGAAAACAGTTGGCGATGGTTCTTGTTGTAACGTGTCCCCATGCTTGCTTCAGAGTAGTCAAGGCATCAAGAAGAGTGATTTGGAAGTCTCCACTTGGTAGTCCAGAATCAATGTGCGCGATCAATTTCACCACCATCGCTGTTCGATAGTGAACTTTTATGTTCTTGATGATGCCCTGATCTAAGGGCTGAAGTTTACTTGTAGCATTTGGGGCTAGAAATAAAAGTGCTGTTGCTTTCAGTCGAGCTTGCACATTTCTGTCATGAGCAGAACAATTATCCAGCACAAGCAAGACTTTACGGTTTTGTGCGTGCATGGAATTGTCAAAGTCGATGAGCCATTCGGTGAAGAGCTCTGCTGTCATCCATGCTTTTGCGTTGCCGGTGTATTTCACTGGTGGCGACTTCATGCCCTTGAAGCATTTTGGGTTTTTCGAACGGCCGATTGTGAAAACTGGCAGTTTCTCTGTTCCGTCCATATTTGTTGCCACGAGGAATGTCGATCTTTCTTTCGATTTGTTGCCCCAAAGCATTTTTCGGTTTTGAAGGCAAGAGTTCTCTCTGGGAGTAGCTTCCAGAACAACCCGCTTTCGTCAACATTGAACACGTCTTTTGGGTGGTATGAAGCGATTTTGGGTTTGAGAATCTCCTCTACCCATGCGTCGGTGACGCTTTCATCGACAGCTTTTCTTTCACCGGACATCGTTTTGCACATGATATCGTGTCTTCGTTTAAAGCGATGCAGCCAACCTTCGTTGCATTTCCAGTTTGCATGTCCTAGTTTTCTTGCTATTTCTGAGGCCTTTTCCATCAAGATATTGCCAGTGATTGGGACATTTGCCGCGCGAGCAACTGAAAACCATTCCAGAAGGGCCGTGTCAACGCTTTCCTTCTGGCATTTCCGTTGTCGTCTCTGTTGACCAGACACTTTTCCAGAGAAAAAGAGCCGTTTATACTTCTCCCTATCTTTCATGATACCCGACAGAGTGCTTTTGGGAATCATGTGCTCTTCGGCAATTATGGTCTTTTTCTTTGTCGGGTTTGATTCAACCTCATTGATGATGTCGATCTTTTGTTTTAGCGTGAGGGTTCATGTTTTCGGTTTCTTTGACATTTCTGATTCGGCTTCGATATCTGAAAACACACACACAGGAGCAAGTTATTGGCGTATGACATAACCTAATCACACACACACACACACACACACAAATGCGCACGCATTGCTGTACGCACAAATCAATGCACGCTCCACTTCGTTCCTGCCCTCCACCCGCACCCCTTCCCCTCCACCCTCACACACACACACACACACAAATATGCGCGCTTCTATACGCACAAGCCAATGCACGCTCCGAGTTTTTTGCTTAAGCGTGTTTCGTTTAGGCGAGTGCGGCTGTATTTATGAAGTTTGCAGCACTACTGTGTAAATGTATGAACAGTTCTGCTTGTATGCTTGCTTTTTTATGTAGTTTATGTTGTTAAGAATTAAAATCAGGAATGACGTTCTCTGTCTGAGGACTTCTGGAAAATTTAGGTTCCTGCAAACTTGCTACATTTCACAATTGGCGAAAACATACGTAAACTGCCGTTTTCGAAGTGTGTTATCTCTGGACCTAATACAGTTAGAGACTTACTTTTTTTTTGGCATTGTGCTTATTTTTTCTTGTACTTTTCGGAAATATAAGTGTTAACCTTTTGAGAAGTTAATTTTTGGCTGCCGGTACCTAGTATGTATGAAAAATAGTATTTGTTCAGTTTTTTGATGTCATGTTATTTGTGTTTAACGTTGGGTCTAAAACTCATTTTTGTATGAGTTATGGGAATTGGAAAATATGGAAGTGGGGGTGGGCAGTATTATTTGTGGTTTTGTATTAGTAGGTATTACATCTGTTTTTTTTTTTTTTTTTTGGTCTTATGTTTGCAGATATATTTTCCCTGGAGGACAAGGATGATGGTGGTCTTCTAAGCCAAGATGCTGGCAACAAATCTTGATTGAAGAATTAAGTCAAGCCATGGACTCCGGTCAGGGAAAGTAATCTTTGTTGATCACATGCTGTCATGATTTAAACCTTTATTTCTACAGGTGAGACATCATGTTTTAAACCATGATTTCTGTACGTGAGATGTCATGTTTTAAACCATTATTTTTGCAGGTGAGATGTCATGTTTTAAACTTTCATTTCTGCAGCTGCGACATCTTGTTTTAATTTAAACCTTTATTTCTGCTGGTGTGACATGTTTTAAACCTTTATTTGTACAGGTGAGACATGATCTGAAGGTGAGACATCATGTTTACAAATCTTTATTTCTGCAGGTGTCACATCATATTTCAAACCTTTATTTCTACAGGTGAGACACGTTTTAAGCCTTTATTTCTACAGTGAGATGTCATGTTTTAAACCATTATTTCTGCCGGTGAGATGTCATGTTTTAAACTTTTATTTCTGCAGTTGCGACATTTTGTTTTAAACCTTTATTTCTGCAGGTATGACAATATGTTTTAAACCTTTATTTGTACAGGTGAGACATGATCTGAATATGAGACATCATGTTTACAAATCTGTATTTCTGCAGGTGTCACATCAAATTTCAAACCTTTATTTCTACAGGTAAGACACGTTTTAAGCCTTTATTTCTACAGGTGAGATGTCATGTTTTAAACCTTTATTTCTGCAGGTGTTGCATCATGGTTTAAACCTTTTATTTCTATAGGTAAGACATATTTTCAACCTATATTTTTACAGGTGAGACATCATGTTTTAAACCTTATTTCTCTAGAGATATGTTTTAAAACCTTTATTTCTACAGGTGAGACATGTTTTAAACCTATATTTTTACAGGTGAGACGTGTTTTATCTTTATTTCTACAGGTGTGACGACATGTTTGAACCTTATATCTACAGGTGAGACATCGTGATTTAAACCTTTATTTGAGCAGGTGAGATGTCATGTTTTAAATGTATATTTCTACAGGTGAGACATCGTGTTTTAAACCATCATTTCTGCAGCTGACACATCTTGTTTTAAATCTTGACTTCTGTAGGTGAGATCATGTTTAATTCTTTATTTCTACAGGTGAGACGACATGTTTGAACCTTATTTCTTCAGGTGAGACAATCATGTTTTAAACCTTTATTTCTGCAGGTGTGACATGCTTTAAAATCTTTATTTCTCTAGGTGAACCATCATGATTTAAACCTTTATTTCTACAGGTGAGACATGTTTTAAACCTTTATTTGTACAGCTGAGATGTCATATTTTAAACCTTTATTTCTACAGATGAGATGTTTTAATCCTTTATTTCTACAGGTGAGACATCTTTTTTTAAACTTTTATTTCTACAGATGAGACATGTTTTAAACCTGTATTTCTACAGGTGAGACATCATGCTTTAGACCTTTGTTTCTGCAGGTGTGACGTCTTGTTTTGAAACCTTTATTTCTGCAGGTGAGACATGTTTTAAAACTCTATTTCTACAGGTGAGACATTGTAAACCTTTGTTTCTCCAGGTGTGACATCTTCTTTTAGACCTTTATTTCTGCAGGTGAGATGTCATGTTTTAAACCTTTGTTTCAACAGATGAGACGTCAAGTGTTAACCTATATTTTTCTACAGGTGAGACATCATGTTTTAAACCTTTGTTTCTGCAGGTGTGACATCTTGTTTTAAGCCTATATTTCTGCAGGTGAGACAACATGTTTTAAACCTTTATTTCTACAGTGTGAGACTTCATGTTTTAACCTTTGTTTCTACAGGTGTGACGTCTTGTGCTAAACATATATTTCTACAGGTGAGACATCATGTTTTAAACATCTATTTCTACAGGTTAGACTTCATGTTTTAAATCTGCAGGTGTGATGTCTTGTTTTAAACCTTTATTTCTACAGGTGAGACATGTGATAAACCTTTGTTTCTACAGGTGAGACATCATGTCTTAAACCTTCATTTCTACAGGTGAGACTTCATGTTTTAAGTCTTTGTTTCTGCAGGTGTGACGTCTTGTTTTAAACCTTTTATTTCTACAGGTGAGACATGTTTTAAAGCTTTGTTTCTAGAGGTGAGACATGTTTTAAACCTTTGTTTCTACAGGTGAGACATCATGTCTTAAACCTTCATTTCTACAGGTAATACTTCATGTTTTAAATCTTTTTTTCTGCAGGTGTGACATCTTGTTTTAAACCTTTATTTTTACAGGTGAGACATGTATAAACCTTTATTTTGTACTTATGAGACATGTTTTAATCCTTTATTTCTACAGGTGAGACATCTTTTTTTAAACTTTTATTTCTACAGATGAGACATGTTTTAAACCTTTGTTTCAACAGATGAGACGTCAAGTGTTAACCTATATTTCTACAGGTGAGACATCATGTTTTAAACCTTTGTTTCTGCAGGTGTGACAGTTTGTTTTAAGCCTATATTTCTGCAGGTGAGACAACATGTTTTAAACCTTTATTTCTACAGGTGAATCTTCATGTTTTAACCTTTGTTTCTACAGATGAGACGTCATGTTTTAAACCTTTATTTCTATAGGTGAGACATGTTTTAATCTTTATTTCTACAGGTGAGACATCATGTTTTAAACTTTTGTTTCTGCAGGTGTGACGTCTTGTGCTAAACATATATTTCTACAGGTGAGACATGTTTTAAACATCTGTTTCTACAGGTGAGGCATGTTTTAAACCTCTGTTTCTACAGGTGAGGCATCCTGTTTTAAACCTTTATTTCTACAGGTTAGACTTCATGTTTTAAATCTTTTGTTTCTGCAGGTGTGATGCCTTGTTTTAAAACCTTTATTTCTACAGGTGAGACATCATGTGATAAACCTTTGTTTCTACAGGTGAGACATCATGTCTTAAACCTTCATTTCAACAGGTGAGACTTCATGTTTTAAGTCTTTGTTTCTGCAGGTGTGACGTCTTGTTTTAAACCTTTTATTTCTACAGGTGAGACATGTTTTAAACCTTTGTTTCTATAGGTGAGACATGTTTTAAACCTTTATTTCTACAGGTAAGACTTCATGTTTTAAATCTTTGTTTCTGCAGGTGTGACATCTTGTTTTAAACCTTTTTTTTACAGGTGAGACATCATGTTTAAACCTTTATTTTGTACAGATGAGACATCATGTTTTAAGCCTTTGTTTCTTCAGGTGAGACATGTTTTAAACCTTTATTTCTACAGGTGAGACTTCATGTTTTAAACCTTTATTTCTGCAAGTGAAACTTCATGTTTTAAACCTTTATTTCTGCAGGTGAGACTTCATGTTTTAGGTCTTTATTTCTACAGGTAAGTCATCGTGTTTAACCCTTTATTTCTACAGGTGAGACATGTTTTAAACCTTTTGTTTCTGCAGGTTTGACGTCTTGTTTTAAACCTTTATTTTTACAGGTGAGACATGTTTTAAACCTTAATTTCTACAGGTGAGACATCATGGTTTAAGCCTTTGTTTCTGCAGGTGTGACATCTTGTTATAAACTTTTATTTCTACAGGTGAGACATGATTTAAACCTTTGTTTCTACTGGTGAGACATGTTTTAAACCTTTATTTCTACAGGTGAGACTTCATTTTTTAATTCTTTGTTTCTGCATGTGTGACGTCTTGTTTTAAAGCTTCATTTTTACAGGTGAGACATCATGTTTAAACCTTTATTTTGTACAGATGAGACATGTTTTAATCCTTTGTTTCTTCAGGTGAGACATCATTTTTTAAACCTTCATTTCTACTGGTGAGACACCATTGTTTAAACCTTTGTTTTTTTGCAGGTGTGACATCTTGTTTTAAACTTTTATTTCTACAGGTGAGGCATCATGTTTTAAACCTTTATTTCTACAGGTGAGACATGTTTTAAATCTTTGTTTCTACAGGTGACTTCATCTTTTAAACCTTTATTTCTGCAGGTGAGACTTCATGTTTTAAACCTTTATTTCTACAGGTGAAACTTCATGTTTTAAAGTTTTATTTCTACAGGTGAGACATGTTTTAAACCTTTGTTTCTATAGGTGAGACATAATTTAAACCTTTATTTCTACACGCGAGACTTCATGTTTTAAACCTTTATTTCTACAGGTGAGACTTCATGTTTTAAAGTTTTATTTCTACAGGTAAGACATGTTTAACCCTTTATTTCTACAGGTGAGACATCATGTTTTAAACCTTTTGGTTTCTGCAGGTGTGATGTCTTGTTTTAAACCTTTATTTCTACAGGTGAGACGTCATGTTTTAAACCTTTGTTTCTACAGGTGAGATGTTTTAAACCTTCATTTCTACAGGTGAGACACCATTGTTTAAACCTTTGTTTTTGCAGGTGTGATGTCTTGTTTTAATCTTTTATTTCTACAGGTGAGGCATGTTTTAAGTCTTTATTTCTACAGCTGAGACATGTTTTAAATCTTTGTTTCTGCAGGTGTGATGTCTTGTTTTAAATCTGTACTTCTACAGGTGAGACATCATGTTTTAAAGCTTTGTTTCTATAGGTGAGGCATGTTTTGAACCTCTATTTCTACAGGTAAGACTTCATTTTTTAAATCTTTGCTTCTGCAGGTGTGACGTCTTGTTTTAAACATTCAGTTTTACAGGTGAGACATCATGTTTAAACCTTTATTTTTGTACAGATGAGACATGTTTTAAGTCTTTGTTTCTTCAGGTGAGACCTGTTTTAAACCTTTATTTCTACAGGTGAGACACCATTGTTTAAACCTTTGTTTTTTGCAGTTGTGACGTCTTGTTTTAAACTTTTATTTCTACAGGTGAGGCATGTTTTAAACCTTTGTTTCTACAGGTGAGACATCATGTTTTTTAAACCTTTATTTCTACAGATGAGACTTCATGTTTTAAATATTTGTTTCTGCAGGTGTGATGTCTTGTTTTAAACCTATACTTCTACAGGTGAGACATGTTTTAAACCTTTTTTCTATAAGTGAGACATGTTTTAAACCATTATTTCTACAGGTGACTTCATTTTTTAAATCTTTGTTTCTGCAGGTGTGACGTCTTGTTTTAAACATTCAGTTTTACAGGTGAGACATCATGTTTAAACCTTTATTTTGTACATATGAGACATGTTTTAAGCCTTTGTTTCTTCAGGTGAGACATGTTTTAAACCTTCATTTCTACAGGTGAGACACCATTGTTCAAACCTTTGTTTTTTGCAGGTGTGACGTCTTGTTTTAAACTTTTATTTCTACAGGTGAGGCATTATGTTTTAAACCTTTATTTCTACAGGTGAGATGTTTTAAACTTTCGTTTCTACAGGTGAGACATGTTTTAAACCTTTATTTCTACAGTTGAGACTTCATGTTTTAAACCCTTATTTCTACAGGTGAGACTTCATATTTTAAATCTTTGTTTCTGCAGGTGTGATGTCTTGTTTTAAACTTTTACTTCTACAGGTCAGACATCATGTTTTAAACCTTTCTTTCTACAGGTGCTTGTCAAGGGTGGATGTGATGCGTCTAGTGTGTCGGCTATTGACTAGTGACTGCGTGCTTGTCACCTCTCACTTTCACAGCCTACACAGCTGGCTAGCACTGCTGCTTGCAGCTATGCGAAAAGAAGAGCAGAAGGCGTAAGTCTCTTCCTGTCAGTACATAGCCTCTCCATCCGCAAGCCCTACGTTGTGCCTCCTCGTGGCAACAGGCGGTAACTGAGCACCTCAGGACTCGGGCTAAATCTCGTAGGACTCGGAGGAGGTCTGGCCCCCAGACGTGCGGCATGCAGGCCCACCGGCGTGTGGATATGCCCTGGTGCCCACGAACCAGATCCCCAAGCTATGGGTAAATAGCTCCACTGCCTTGTGGACATCTAGGTAGAGAGTAAGGCTAAGGGAGTTAACCCTGAAAAAAACAACTGATGGAAGGCAAGGGGAAACCACCATCGTAGTTTTCCCCAGGAAAACCATGGACAAAAGAAAGATGAAGAATGAAGTTAACGATGTGAATAGGTGCTCCTCTGGAGCACCTTCGTCCGGTAGGGACTGTCTTGCGGCGCAGGTGACACCAGACCGTCAGCCAGCTACTGCAACCAAAATTAAACGCAAAGTCAAACTTAGAAACATCAAAATAGCAACATGGAACATCAGAACACTGTTGCAGAAGGGAAAATTAGACAACATCAAAATGGAGATGGAAAGGCTTAACATCAGTATTTTAGGACTAGGGGAAGTGAGATGGAAGGTGGCAGGCATGACAACATCAGGAGAATATACAGTGATATACTCTGGTAATTCACATGGAAGAGGAGTAGGCAGCATAATGGACAAAGACAAATCAAAAGCAGTTAAGGGATACTGGGCAGTGTCTGACAGAGTTTTGCTGGTCAAATTGGGAGGCAAACCATTTGATATCGACATCATATAGATCTAGGTGTATGCACCAACATCCGCAAGTACTCAGGAAGACATCGACAACTTCTATGAAGTTTTAGAGATGGCCAAGGTACAATGTAAATCACAAGAAGTTGCAGTCATAATGTGAGATTTTAATGCTAAAGTGGGACAGGATAGGGTGGAGGATATAGTTGGACCTCATGGCCTTGGTACACAAAATGAAAGGGGGGGGGGGGACTTGTAGAATGGGCACAGATGAATGAGTTCATAGTAGGAAACACCTGGTTTGAGCAGCCTAACAGAAGAAAATGGCCTTGGATGAGTCCAGGAGATAATACCAAAAATCAGATTGACTACATCCTGATCAACAAAAGATTTAGAAATTCTTTACTGTCAGCAAAAACACTACCAGGCGCAGACTGCAACAGTGACCACAATCCTGTAGGCTGAAATTGAGGAAAAGGAAACAGACCAAAAGCAACATCAAACTAAACCTTGGACTCTTTAAATTAAAGACGATGAAATGATACGTCAAAAATTTAATGTACATGTTCAAAACAAATTCAGTGCTCTGGGAGACATTGGTGACGGTGAGGAACAATGGACAAAGTTGAGAAATTCGATAAATGAAGCTTGTGAAGAAATCCCTAAGGCAGATAGAAAAGCAAATAAGAGCTGGATGACTAATGAAATTTTGGGCTTGATGGAGGAAAGGAGGAAGGCAAAGAGAAACGAGGAGATATACAGGAAGATAAACAAAGAAATCAGGTATACAGGAAGATAAACAAAGAAATCAGGTATAGATGCAATGAAGCTAAGGAAGCTTGGCTGAACACAAATGCAAAGAGAAGACCGACACAAAATATATCCTCAGGGTATGTACAGACGAATTGAAGAAATTGTCCACAGGAAAAATACATGCACATCAACTGGTTGCTTAAAATCGAAAGATGGCATGCTTATCATAGAAAAAGACAAAATACTGGACAGTTGGGGAGAATACATTAAAGAACTTTTTGAGGATGACAGAAAAGAAGAACACATTATAAAAAAGAACTTTGAAGGACCACCCTTAATGAAAGATGAAGTTAGAGCAGCACTGAAAAAGATGAAACCAGGAAAGGCTCCAGGACCAGACAACATTACTACAGAGATGATTGAAGCCCTTGAGGAATTTGGCATAGAAAAAATAACAGTCCTCCTAAATGAAATTTACAACGCTGGAAAAATCCCCAAAGATATGTAAAAATCAATTTTCATTGCACTTCCAAAGAAGACAGGGGCTATAGAATGTGAACTCCCATCGCACAATCAGTTTGATGAGTCATGTAACAAAAATCCTGTTAAGAATAATCATGATGAGGACAAGGAATAGAATCAAAAGAGAAATAGCAGAAGAACAGTGTGGATTTGTGGAAGGGAAAAGAACTATTAATGCCATATACATCCTAAGAACTATCATAGAGAGGTCAATTGAGATGAATAAGGATTTGTATTCATGCTTTGTTGACTATACCAAGGCTTTTGATCGGGTGCGACATGAAGAATTGATAACCAACTGGAGAGACTCAATGTTGATGGAAAAGATCTACGAATAATCAGGAATATGTACTGGGAACAAACAGCTGCAATGAGAATAGAAAACAATATAAGCTCTTTCCAAAACATCAAAAGAGGAGTCTGACAGGGTTGTGTTTTGTCACCAGATCTGTTTTCACTTTACAGCGAAAACATGAGAAACCTAGAAGAAGACCCTGGATTAAAGGTTGGATGGAAAATGATAAACAACATTTGATACGCAGACGACACCGTGCTAATTGCAGAAAATGAAAGGGACCTACAAAACCTTGTGAATATACTAGAAATAGAAAGGAAAGGTAAGGGGTTGGAACTAAACAGCAGGAAGACTGAAGTCATGGTGATCAGTAAAAAACATGAAATCCCCTCATGCAAAATAACAGCAAATGGCACAACCTTGACACAGGTTAATAAGTTCAAATACCTTGGAACGGTCATTTCATCAGATGGCAGATGCACATCGGAAATAGCCAGCAGAATCGGCCAAGCCAAAACAGCATCATATAAGAAGATGAAAAGCATTCTTACCAACAAATGCCTATCAGTTAACATCAGAAAGAGAGTCCTTGAATGCTAGAACGAATACTGTTGTACGGATGCAAGGCGTGGACAGTCAACAAGCAGAGCAAGATTGAGGCAGCCGAGATGTGGTTTCTAAGAAGAACGTTGAGAGTTCCATGGACAACAAAGAAAACGAACGAGACAGTCTTAATGGAGGCAGACACAAGTAGATCACTCATAAGGAAGATTAGGAAAAGACAGACAACATTTATAGGCCATTGTATGAGGAAGGGGGATTTGGAGCACATGGTCACAATGGGAAACCTGGAGGGAAAGAGAGCACCAGGTAGATCCAGGGAGACAATGCTGGATGGACTTGCAGAGTGGCTGGGGATGAGGAGGGTGGGGGATATGCTAGGGGCAATGAGAGATAGAGGTAGATGGAAGCCCATGATCGCCAACACCAAGTGGCAGGGCACATGATGATGATGATGATGATTTCTACTGGTAAGACTATTTTTTAAATCTTTGTTTCTGCAGGTGTGACATCTGGTTTTAAACCTTTATTTTTACAGGTGAGACATGTTTAAACCTTTATTTTGTACAGATGAGATATTTTAAGCCTTTGTTTCTTCAGGTGAGACATGTTTTAAACCTTTATTTCTACAGATGAGACATGTTCTAAACCTTTATTTCTACAGGTGAGACATGTTTCAGACCTTTTTTTCTGCAGGTGAGACATGTTTTAAATCTTTGTTTCTACAGGTGAGACTTCATGTTTTAAATCTATGTTTCTGCAGGTGTGACGTCTTGTTTTAAACCTTTATTTCTACAGGTGAGACATGTGTTAAACCTTTGTTTGTACAGGTGAGACATCATGTTTTAAACCTTTATTTCTACATGTGAGACATGTTTTAAATGATTGTTTCTGCAGGTGTGACATCTTGTTTTAATCCTTTATTTCTATAGGTGAGACATCATATTTTAAACCTCAGATGAGACATGTTTTAAGCCTAAATTTCTACAGGTGAGACTTCATGTTTTAAATCTTTGTTTCTGCAGGTGTGACATCTTGTTTTAAAAAGGAAATTTTCCTTCTAAAATTACGTTTAATCTAACATAAACCTTTATTTCTGCAGATGAGACATCATGTGTTAAAAAAACTTTGTTTCTACAGGTGAGACATCATGTTTTATGTTTATTTCTACAGGTGAGACTTCATGTTTTAAATCTTTGCTTCTGTAGGTGTGATGTCTTGTTTTAAACCTTTATTTTTTACAGGTGAGACATGTCTTAAGCCTTTGTTTCTACAGGTGAGACATCATGCTTAAACCTTTATTTCTACAGGGGAGACATGTTTAATCCTTTATTTCTACAGGTGAGACATTTTTTTTTAAACCTTTTGTTTCTGCAGATGTGACGTCTTGTTTTAAAAACCTTTTGTTTCTGCAGGTGTGACGTCTTGTTTTCAACCTTTTTTTTTTACAGGTGAGATGTCATGTTTTAAACCTTTATTTCTACAGGTTAGACATGCTTTAAACTTTTATTTCTACAGGTGAGACATCTTGTTTTAAACCTTTGTTTCTGCAGGTGAGACATCTTGTTCTCAACTTTTATTTCTACAGGTGAGACATGTTTTCAACCTTTATTTCTACAGGTGAAACATGTTTTAAACCTTTATTTTTACAGGTGGGACATCATGTTCTAAACCTTTATTTCTACATGTGAGACATGTTTCAGACCTTTTTTCTGCAGGTGAGACATGTTTTAAACCTTTGTTTCTGCAGGTGAGACTTCATGTTTTAAATCTTTGTTTCTGCAGGTGTGATGTCTTGTTTTAAACCTTTATTTCTACAGGTGAGACATGTGTTAAAACCTTTGTTTCTACAAGTTATACATGTTTTTAACCTTTATTTCTACAGGTGAGACTTCATGTTTTAAATAATTGTTTTTGCAGGTGTGACGTCTTGTTTTAAACCTTTATATCTATAGGTGAGACATATTTTGAACCTCAATTTCAACAGGTGAGGCATAATGTTTTAAGCCTTTATTTCTACAGGTGAGACATCATGTTTTAAATCTTTCTTTCTGCAGGTGTGACATCTTGTTTTAAACCTTTATTTCTACAGATGAGACATCATGTGTTAAACCTTTGTTTCTACAGGTGAGGCATCATGTTTTATATGTTTATTTCTACAGGTGAGACTTCATGTTTTAAATCTTTGTTTCTGCAGGTGTGACGTCTTGTTTAAACTTTTATTTCTACAGGTCAGACATCATGTCTTAAGTTTTTGTTTCTACAGGTGAGACATGTTTTAAACCTTTTGTTTCTGCAGGTGTGACGTCTTGTTTTAAACCTTTTTTTAACAGGTGAGATGTCATGTTTTAAACCTTTATTTCTACAGGTGAGACATGTTTTAAACTTTTATTTTTACAGGTGAGACATCATTTTTTAAAACTTTGTTTCTGCAGGTGTGACGTCTTGTTTTTAACTTTTATTTCTACAGGTGAGACACGTTTTGAACCTTCATTTCTACAGTTGAGACATCATGTTTTAAACCTTAATTTCTGAAGGTGAGACGTCATGTTTTAAACTTTTGTTTCTGCAGGTGTGACATCTTGTTCTAAACCTTTATTTATACAGGTGAGACATGTTTTAATCCTTTATTTCCACAGGTGAGACATGTTTTAAACTTTTGTTTCTGCAGGTGAGACATCAGGTTTTAAACCTTTGTTTCTGCAGGTGTGACGTCTTGTTTTAAACTGTTATTTCTACAGATGAGGCAGCATGTTTTAAACCTTTATCTGGACAGGTGAGACTTCATGTTTTAAACCGTTATTTCTACAGGTGAAATGACATGTTTTAAACCTTTGTTTCTGCAGGTGTGACATCTTCATTTGAGCCTTTATTCCTACAGGTAAGACATGTTTTAAACCTTAGTTTCTACAGGTGAGAGATCATGTTTCAAACCTTTGTTTCTACAGGTGAGACATGTTTTAAACCTTCGTTTCTACAG
>JAPXFY010003820.1:15000-20184 GCA_030674185.1 Monoplex corrugatus | reverse complement strand
CTCTCTCTCTCTCTCTCTCTCCATCTCTGTCTGTCTTCTGTCTCTCTGTCTGTGTCTATCTGTCTGCCTCTTTCCCTCTTTCTCTCTCTTTCTCTCTCTCTCTCTTTCTATATTTCTCTTTCTTTCTCTCTCTTCTCTCTCTCTGTGTCTCTGTCTGTCTTCTCTCTCTCTTTCTCTCCGTCTTTCTTCTCTCTCTGTGTCTGTCTTCTCTGTGTCTGTTTGTCTGTCTGTTTGTCTATCTGTCTGTCTCTCTGTCTCTCTCTCTCCCTCTCTCTCTCTCTTCCCAGATGCTTGAATCCACTGACCCTTTCTCAAATCAAACAGATTCCAACCCAGGCTTTCGAACCCGAAAGATCAGTGTCATGACCGCTTGTTTCTGGCTTTCGCTACAGAACAGAATGAAATGCAATAACTCTCTCCCCAGACATGTGAATCCATTGACATTTGTAGACAGCTCATGGTGAATCACTCACATGGCAAGCTGTTCCCCTGCTATCTAATTTTTTTTATTGTTAAAACATACCTTTGATTTTTAACCCTTTGATTCCCGTGCCCTGTCCACCAGTATTCTGCATTGGCAATCATCCTAGCAAAGCAAAAACTGAACACTTTGACCCCCCTCACCCTACCCACCAGCTTCCCACAGGAAGCTTATGGATAGGGTGAGGGAATCAATGGGTTAAGTGTTTGTATCTGTTTGGGTCTGGAAGTCAAAGGGTTAATTTTTTTGTTGGTTGTGGTATTAGATATCTGCTTTTAAGTTTTCTTCTGTTCTCTTTCTTTGTTATCGTATATTTATTCATTTATTTATCTATTCATGTATTTGATTCTTTCTTTCCTCCGTGCGTTTTCATTCTATATTCATACATTCATTAGTTATTTTCAGTTTATTGAGTCATATATTCATTCAGTCAGTCACGCTTACATTTATTCAGTTATTTATTGATTTACCCGGTATTTATTTATCTGTGTATTATAGTTGCGGTTTGTCTTTCTTTCAGCGAACATTAAAACAAGAACAATGGTTTATCATGTTCATATCTACACGCACGCACACACACACACACACACGCAGACACACACATACATACACAAACAATATATAGAGAGGGGGGAAGACGCAGAGAGAGAGAGAAAGACAGACAGACAGACAGGCAGACAGACATACAGACAGATAGAGACAGACAGACAGAGAGAGAGAGAGAGAAACAGACAGACAGACAGGCAGACAGACATACAGACAGATAGAGAGAGACAGACAGACAGACAGAGACAGAGACAGAGGACAGACAGAGGACAGAGATACAGAGAGAGACAGAAAGACAGACACAGAGACAGACACAGAGAAAGAGACACAGAGAGAGAGAGATACACACACGCACCAACGCACACACATATACACAGACCGGTGCATACACGCATGCATAAACATACGCGCACGCACGCATGCACACGCATATGTACTATGCGCGCACAAGGACTCACAAGCACCCCCGATGACTCATAATTCAAGTTAACAATTTCGAGTATTTTGAAGAAGAATTCATATCATCGGACAATTCCATATGTACTCTTCCCCAATTTGCCAGCAGTCATCTGTCAGTCTCCTTGAGCCTACGCAAAACCTAAGGCTCAGGAAATGTCTTGAAGTGTGAAAGGGAACACTAGCAGAATGGTTGGAGCATTAAGATAGGCAGCGAACAAACTAAATGTTTTCATATTCATATTCACAGTCATAGTCATATTCATGTTGATAGTCATAGTCATAGTCATATATATATTCACATTCATAATTATATTCATATTCATATTCACTTTCATATTCATATTCATATTCATATTCATATTCATAACCATATTCATATTTGTATTCGTATTCATTTCAGTATTCGTATTCATATCCGTATTCATATTCATATTCATAGCTATAGTCATATCCGTGTTCAAGTCATAGTCATAGTCATAATCATATTCATATTCATATTCATAGTCATAGTCATAGTCATAGTCATAGCCATAGCCATAGTCATAGCCATAGTCATAGCCATAGTCATAGTCATAGCCATAGTCATAGTCATAGTCATAGCCATAGCCATAGTCATAGCCATAGTCATAGCCATAGATATAGCCATAGTCATAACCATAGCCATAGCCATAGTCATAGTCACAGTCATAGCCATAGTCATAGCTATAGTCATAGTCATAATCATAGTCATGGTCATAGTCAGAGTCATAGTCATAATCATAGTCATAGTCAGAATCATAGTCATAGTCATAGTCATAATCATAGTCATGGTCATATTCATAATCATAGTCACAGTCATAGTCATAGTCATAATCATAGTCATAGCCATAATCATAGTCATAGTCATAGTCATAATCATAGTCAGAGTCATAGTCATATTCATAGTCATAATCATAGTCATAATCATAGTCAGTCATAGTCATATTCATAGTCATAGTCATAGCCATATCATAGTCAGTCATATTCATAGTCATAGTCATAATCATAGCCATAATTATAGTCATAGTCATAATTATAGTCATAGTCATAATCATAGTCATAGACATAGTCATAGTCATAGTCATAGCCATAGCCATAGCCATAGTCATAACCATAGTCATAGTCATAGCCATAGTCATAGTCAGTCATAGTCATAGTCATAGCCATAGTCAAAGTCAGAGCCATAGTCAGAGCCATAGTCATAGTCATAGTCAGCGCCATAGTCATAACCATAGTCATAACCATAGTCATAACCATAGCCATAGCCATAGTCAGAGCCATAGTCATAGTCATAGCCATAGTCAGAGCCATACTCATAGTCATAGTCATAGTCATAACCATAGTCATAACCATAGTCATAGCCATACTCATAACCATAGTCATAACCATAGTCATAATCATAGCCATAGTCACAGTCACAGTCACAGTCACAGTCATAGCCATAGCCATACCCATAGTCATAGTCATAACCATAGTCATAGTCATAACCATAACCATAGCCATAGTCATATTCACAGTCATAGCCATAGTCATAGCCATAGTCATAGTCATAATCATAACCATAGCCATACTCATATTCATAGTCATGGTTATAGTCATAGCCATAGTCATAGTCGTAGTATAGTCATAGCCATAGTTATAGTCAGTCATAGTCATAGTCATATTCATAGTCATAGTCATAACCATAGCCATACTCATAATCATAGTCATAGCCATAGTCATAGCCATAGTCATAGTCGTAGTCATAGTCATAGTCATAACCATACTCATAGTCATAGTCATAACCATAGCCATACTCATAGTCATAGTCATAGTTATAGTCATAGTTATAGTCAGTCATAGTCATAGTCGTAGTCATAGTCATAGTTATAGTTATAGTCAGTCATGGTCATAGTCTTAGTTATAGTCAGTCATGGTCATAGTCATAGTCATAGTCAGTCATAGTCATAGTTATAGCCATAGTCATAGTCATAGTTATAGTCAGTCATGGTCATAGTCATAGTCAGTCATAGTCATAGTCAGTCATAGTCATAGTCAGTCATGTCATAGTCAGTCATAGTCATAGTCATAGTCTCATAGTCATAGTCAGTCATATCAGCCATACTCTGCATAGTCATAATCATAGTCATAGTTATAGTCATAGTCATAGTCATAGCCATACTCTATATATATGTCATAGTATTCATAGTCTCTAGCATAATAGTCTAATAAGTCATAGTAGTCTGCCATAGTCATAGTCAGTCATAGTCAGTCATAGTCATTTTTATCTCTTTCGTCACAGTGGATTTACCTCGTGAAACTCGGGCTGCTCTCCCCTTTGAGAAGGCATCGCGCAGTGCAGCGCCACCCCCTTTATCGGTACCCAGACTTCAGAAAAACAAGAAGGCTCATTGGTCTTCAAGGGAAGGAACCTGGGGAAACCAACCTATCTCTCCAATGTTTTATACCAAGGCATTTGGAGGTGGTCGCAAAGATACGCAGTAACAGAGCCACTATAAAAGTTGGGGCTTATCTAAGAGTCGAACTCTCGACCCTGTATTATCAGCATGGCTCTTTGATAACCAAATGAGCTTAACGGGCCAGTAGAACATCCGGTGGCCAGACCTCAAACACCCAGATGACCTGTTGTCATCATCATTACAGGATGGGTAGTGATGGTGTTAACCTCATAATGGTCAGTTAATGGGCTTGATCAGTTACGCTCGTCTGCCAACGATTAAAAAGGTCCCAGTATGGGATCATCATCATCATCATCATCATCATCATCATCATCATCATCATCATCACCACCATCATTATCATCAGTGCCCTGCCACATGGCATTGGCGATCATGGCCCTCCATATGCATCTATCCCTTGTTGCCGCAAGCGTATCTTCCACCCCCTCTCTGTCCTCAACCACTCTGCAAGTCCGTCCATTATTTTTTCCTGGGTCTACCTGGTGTTCTCTTTCCCTCCAGCTTTCCTGTTGTGACCAGGTTCCCCAACCTCTCCCCCCCCCCCAAAAAAAAAAAAAAAAAAAAAAAAAAAAAGGGCCACAAATGCCGCCCCTTCCTCTCCTTATCCTCCCTACGAATGATCCCCTTGTGTCTGCCTCCATCAAGATTGTCCTTCGGAAGGGGAAAGATAATGAGTCGGACCCGTGGGCTGCGCACGTTTAAGATCCCACGGCAGTTGAAAATTGTGAAGAGCAGGGCATTTCTCGGCTGCCTTGGTATAAAACATTGGAGAGATAGGTTGATTTCCCAGGTCCCACCCATTGAAGACCAGTTAATCTTCTTATCTTTTCTCTAGTCTTGTTAAAAAAAAGCGAATATGAATATGAATTTGAAGCGAGGGAGAGGGAATGGGTGCCGACTCGAGGTGCTGGACCCGGAAAATGTTGATGTCTCTGCCACCTCACTCCCCTACGATCCCAAGGTTATGGAACTATCTGGGCAGGACCTCAGGACATGACCAGCTCATGGGTTTATGTGCTGGCTTAAGACTTGTGCCGTGATCATTCTGGATCTTCTCCATCACATGGCACTTGTGACGTAAATGCATATGGAATTCATTCCGAGCGCCGAGACGTCATCTAGAGACACTGAACTTGAAATTGAAACAAGACTGTCCCGCTTGTCCTCGCTGTCCATGGAACTCTCAACATTCCTCCCAGAAACCACACCTCGGCCGCCCCA
>JAPXFY010003820.1:0-7500 GCA_030674185.1 Monoplex corrugatus | reverse complement strand
CCATGGTGACATATCAAGATCATGTGCATGTCCATGGTGACAAATATCAAATCATGCGCATGTCCATGCAGACAAATATCAAGATGATGTTTTCTTCTCTACCTCGCCGCTATCAAATTCTTCCATTGCCGACTCGTAGATAATGTTTGCAAACACGCCCAACATCCCTTTGGCTTCGCCTCCGCTGGAATTCTTCTTGGCTTCTTTCAGTTTCTTCCTGACTTTATCTTCCAGTACCTTGTACTTTGCTTTCTCATTGGCAGCGGGCCACAGTATTCTCGGCTTCCTTGTCCCTGATTCCTGGGTTTGCTGCTCTGCATCGCTCTGGGTCTGGATGGAAGGAGAGTGGACTGGAGCACTAATCGATCCACTGTGGTTTTCGTCCTGGGATGATTTGCTTCGTGTCTTACGATCTGTCGATCTGCACTGTCTTCTCTCCCTCATACATACCCTAGCCTGGTGCATCCTCAACCCTCGCCAGGTGCCGAACTTTCTGCAACACTGCTCGCAAGTGAAGCTGCTTTCTTGATGGTCTTGAGTCGCTGTCCTGTCCCTGCCTAGGTCGTTATCCGTTGAATCAATCCTTGTGGATCCATCTTCCGCCACTCCCTCTAGGTGGATCCTGGGGCTGTCATCTTGATTCGTTGTCCTGTCCATGCCTGGGTCGTTATCCGTTGGAACAATCCTTGTGGCTCCATTCTCTACTCCCCCCTCTCGGTGGATCCAGGGGCTGTCTTTCCTTGTAGTTGACGTAACTCTTGATTACAGTGGCATGGGTAGTTAGCCCCTGCCACCGCCGGTCTTTCCCACGTCCTCGGTCTTTCCCGATGTCCACCCGTCTCTCCGAGTTGTCGTCCTGTCTTTCCAGGATGCCAATGGCGTAGACCAGCCAAAGGTAGGTAAGTCATTGAAAACAGCTTACACTGCTAACAGTCGATAGCTCCGAGGGCCGGTCTCTGGCGTGGAGATCATCAGGAGAGAATGCATCGCTGTTTCGGGCTCTTCCTCTCTACAGCTTCAATGACGCACCGAGCCCCCTCACCGATGTGAGGTCTCCCTGCCAGTTCGACTGTATGCCTTTGCCATCAACCGTCAGGACTCTCTCCAGGAGGTGTCCTCTCTCTTCAACCAGATCCAATGACTTGCTTTCTCTACGGTCTTCTGTAGAGCTTTTGTCATGGTTTTCACTTTCTTCGGACCAAGTCCAGCCACTTTCATCCACTTTCTGACGCTATTTGCGATGTAACCTCTGCAGCTGACTTCGACTGGGAAGTGCGTTGCTTTCCATCCCGCCTGCATCGACAAGAGTCTCGTAGCGATTTTCCTTCTGCTCGTGTGCAGCCCTGATATTGTCTTCGTGGGGCACCGTCAGCTCCACAAGGTGCACCTCTCTCTCTTCCTTGCTCCATACCACCAGGTCTGGCTTCTTCGTTGTTGGGATGGGGAAGAATCTCTCGCAGCCCTCAAGGTCTGCGGCTACCTCCCACAAACCACCACACTGGCCATCCATATGTATGTTTATGTATAGGTATACATACAAAATTGTATATATGTATATACAGATATATATATATATATATAATATATATAATATATATGTTTACATTATGTTTGTATGTATGGATAAATATCACCACTGCCTTGTGGGTAGTCGTGGGAACGACACAGGCTAGCAGAGAATCCGTACACAAACTGCTGGAAGACAACGGGAGAAGACCAACGTATATTCCCAAGATAAACATGGCCAGCCAAGACACAACGGAGGTAAACAAAGTGACTAGGGGATCCCATGGAACACCTTCGTGTGATAGGGACTGTCATGCTGTGCAGGTGACATCCGCTCGTCATCAAGCTACTGCAAGAAATATGAAAATTGCCACGTGGAACGTTGCTGCAAAAAGGAAAATTAGAAAACGTTAAGATGGAGATGGAAATGCTTGACATAATTTTTTTTTAGGACTAGGGGAAGTGAGATGGAAGGGGGCAGCATGATAACATCAGGCAAGCATATTCTGCTGGAGATACACATGAAAGAGCTAGAGGAGTAGGCATCATAATGGACATGGCAAGTCAAAATCTTTCAAAGGACACTAGGCTATATCAGACCCAGTTTTATTAGTTTAATTGGATGGCAAACCATTTGATATTAACATCATCCAAGTATATGCACCAACATCCGCAAGTACTGAAGACAAAATTGACAATTTTTATGAACACTTAGAGACAGCGAAGGCTCAGTGTATATCACAGGACATTACAGTAACAACGGAAGACTTTAATCTAATGTGGGACAGAAGAGAGTGGATGACATGGTTGGACCTCATGGCCTTGGCACACAAAATGAAATGGGAGGAAAACTTGTTAAGTGGATACAATTAAACGAATTCATTACAGGAAACACTTGATTTGAGCAGCCTCACAGAAAAAAATGGCCGCGGATTAGTCCAGGACACAACACAAGATATCAAACTGATTACATTCTGATAAATAAAAGATTTAGAATTTCTTTACCAGGCGCCGACTGCAACGGTGACCACAATCCTGTAATGGGAAGATTAAGGCTGAAACTTAAGAAAAGATAACAGATCAAAAGTAATATCAATCTAAACCTTGGACTCTTAACGACGGATGAATCGATTCGTGAAAAAATTAACATACATGTTCAAAACAAATTCAGTGCTCTGGAGGACGCTGATGACAGTGATGGACAATGGACAAACTTGAGAAACATAATAAATGAAACTTATGAAGAAATTCCTAGAGTTGAAAAAAGAACAAAGAAAAAGTGGATTACACAAGATATTTTAGGCTTGATGGAAGAACGGAGGAAGTCAAAAGGAAAGAAGGACTACAAAAAGCTACATAAGGAACACAAGAATAGGTGCAATGAAGCTATGGAAGCTTGGCTGGAAACAATGTGCACAGAAATAGAAGACCGACACAAAACAGATCCTCAGTTTATGTACTGAAACATTGAAATAAAAATGCCCATAAGAAAAAACACACAAAAACAACAAAAAATAAAACAAGCAAAAAACAAAAACAAAAAACGTGCACATCAACTGGTTGCTTAAAATCTAAAGATGGTACAATTATTACGGTAAAATACATACTATTAAATAGATGGGGAGGGTACATTAAGGACCTTTTTGACGATGACGGAAATGAAGAAAACATTATAAAGAAAAACGTTGAAAGACAACCCATAATGAAAGATGAAGGAATAGCACGGTTAAAAAAGATGAAACCGTAAAAGCCCCTGGCCAGACAACATTACTACAAAAATGATTGAGGCCCTCGATGAATTTGGTATTAGTCTGCAGGACTCCATTTCTTTGATTACCTGTAACAGCTTGGATGTTTGGAAAATGGGTTCTGATATTCCAGTACTCAATGCCATTTATTGTTTTTGCGGTCAAAACTAGAGTCATTGGGCAACTAGCTTCCACTGATAGACTTTCACTGGTGTCCTTCGTAGATTCTTCTCTGTTGTGCTGTTTTCTTGTCTTTTGTTTTTGTTTTTGTTGTTGTTGTTTTTGGTGGTGGTAGTAGTTTTTTTGTTTGTTTGTTTTTTGCACTCTTGGCTGCTTACGTAGCAGGTTTTTGATATAATTTTTTTTGTTTATTTGTTTATTCAGTTATCTAATTATTCATTTTATTGGATCAGAGGGCAGGTCTGAAGCTCAATCCCAAACGGATTTTAAGGAGCTGCATGGGGGTTGTCCCTGAGTGAACGACTGCAGACTGATGAACCACCATACACTGTGGCTCATCCTGTGAAGACCTTCCATCCAGCAATGCAGAGCAAACATCGCCCCCTCGCATGGTCTAGCATGCTTGTTGAAGAGAGGTCCGGGGTATGGAGCCATATGTGAGATATTTGGGAGATGGATGAGGACCAGTGACGCCCATCCAGATTCCATACAAATAGGATGCAAGAGGCAGATAACAAATAACAACCTTCATCTACCGCCCCCTGTACCATTATGTATAGAGCAACGCAATACATGATAAAGAGATACTATGAACGCCCTAAATCCGTTTCCGGGTTCAGAACTTGTTGGAGAAAATGTAGTGCCAAGACAATTTCTTCAATAATTACTAGACAGTAAAATAGGGTGTGTCAATGGCAGATGTGATGCGTCTAGTGTGTCGGCTAGTGACTGCGTGCTTGTCACCTCTCACTTTCAGCCTGCACTGCTGGCTAGCACTGCTGCTTGCAGCTATGCGAAAAGAAGAGCAGAATGCGTAAGTCTCTTCCTGTCAGTACATAGCCTCTTTATCAGCAAGCCCTACGCTGCGCCTCCTCGTGGCGACATGCGGTAACTGAGCACCTCACGGACTCAGGCTAAATCTCGTGGGACTCGGAGAAGGTCTGGCCCCCAGATGTGCGGCATGCAGGCCCACCGGCGTGTGGATATGCCCTGGTGCCCACGAACCAGACCCCCAGCTATGGGTAAATAGCTCCACTGCCTTGTGGACATCTCGGGAGAGAATAACGTTAGCGGAGAGACCGCAACAAAAAACAAAAAACAAAAAAAACAAAAAAACCTATGGAAGGCAACGGGAAACCACCATCGTATTCTCCCAAGAACATTATGGACAGAAAAATGAAGATAACGACGTGAATAGGTGCTCCGATGAGGCACCTTCGTCCGGTAGGGACCGTCATGCGGCACAGGTGACACCAGACCGTCAGCCAGATACTGCGACCAAACTCAAAAATACTAAAATAGCAACATGGAATATAAGAACTTTGTTCCAAAAAAAATTAGACAATGTCAAAATGGAGATGGAAAAGCTTAACATTAGTCTTTTAGGACTAGGGGAAGTGAGATGGAATGGGGCAGGCATGATAACAGCTGGAGAGTATACAGTGATATACTCTGGTAGAAACTCACATGAAAGAGGAGTACGCATTGTAATGGACAGGGACAAATCAAAAGCAGTTAAAGGATACTGGGCTGTGTCTGACAGAGTCTTGCTGGTCAAATGGGGAGGCAGACTATTTGATATCAACATCATTCAGGTGTATGCACCAACATCCACAAGTATTCAGGAAGACATCGACAACTTCTACGAAGTATTAGAGATGACCAGGCCCAATGCAAATCACAAGAAGTTACCATAAAATGAGAGATTTTAACGCTAAAGGATAGGGTAGAGGATATAGTTGGACCTCATGGCCTTGGTACACAAAATGAAAGATGAATGAATAAATAGTAGGAAAAACCTGGTTTGACCAGCCTAACTGAAGAGAATGGACTTGGATGAGTCCAGGAGATAATACCAAAAATCAGATTGACTACATCCTGAGTAATAAAAGATTTAGAAATTCTTTACTGTCAGCAAAAACACTAGCAGTCTGCGCGGGAAGATTTAAGTTGAAATTACGGAAAAGGAAACAGACCAAAAGCAACATCAAACTAGATCTTGGACTCTTAAAGACAAATGAATTCAATGTACATGTTCAAAATAAATTCAGTGCTCTGGAAGACGTTGGTGACAGTGAGAAGCAATAGACAATGTTGAGAAATTCGATACATGAAGCTTGTGAAGAAATCCCTGTAGTAGATAGAAAAGCAAAAAAGAACTGGATGACAAAAGAAATTTTAGGCTCGATGGTGGGACGGAGGAAGGCAAAGAGAAACGAGGAAATATACAGGAAGATAAACAAAGAAATCAGGAATAGGTGCAATGAAGCTAAGGAAGCGTGGCTGAAAACAAAATGCAAAGAAATAGAAGACCAACACAAAACTGATCCTTAGCGTACGTACAGACGAATTGAAGAAATTGTCCACAGGAAAAATATATGCACATCAACTGGTTGCTTAAAATCGAAAGATGGTACGATTCTCATGGAAAAAGACAAAATATTAGACAGATGGGGAGAGTACATTAAAGACCTTCTTGAATACGACAGAAACACAGAACACATTATAAGAAAGAACTTTGAAGGACCACCCATAATGAAAGATGAAGTTAGAGCAGCATTGAAAAAGATGAAAACACGAAAAGCCCCAGGACCAGACAACATTACCACATAGATGATTGAAGCCCTGGAGGAATTTAGTATAGAAAAAATAACAGTCCTCCTAAATGAAATTTACGACACTGGAAAAATCCCCAAAGATATGTCAAAATCTATTTTCATTGCACTTCCAAAGAAGACAGGGGCTATAGAATGCGAACTCCATCGCACAATCAGTTTGATGAGTCATGTGACCAAGATCCTATTAAGAATAATCATGATGAGGACAATGAATAGAATCAAAAACGAAATGGCAGATGAACAATGTGGATTTGTGGGAAGGAAAGGAACTATTAATGCCATATACATCCTACGACCTATCATATAGAGAGGTCAATCGAGGTGAACAAGGATTTATATTTATGCTTTGTTGACTATACCAAGGCTTTCGATCAGGTAAGACATGAAGAATTGATCAACCAACTAGAAAGACTCAATATTAATGGGAAAAAGTCCACGAATAATCAGAAATATGTATAGGGAACAAATAGCTGCAATGAGAATAAAAAACGATATAAACTCTTTCCAAAACATCAAAAGAGGAGCCAGACAGGGTTGTGTTTTGTCACCAGATCTGTTTTCACTTTACAGCGAAAATATCTTGAGAAACCTAGAAGAAGACCCTGGATTAAAGGTTGGAGGAAAAATGATAATGAACATTCGATACGCAGATGACACCGTGCTAATTGCAGAAAGTGAAAGGGACCTACAAAACCTCGTGAATATACTTGAAATAGAAAGCAAAGGTAAGGGGATGGAACTAAACAGCAGGAAGACTGAAGTCATGGTGATCAGTAAAAAACATAAAATCCCCTCATGCAAAATAATAGCAAACAGCACAACCTTGAGACTGGTTGATAAATTTAAATACCTGGGAACGATCATTTCACCAGACGCAGATGGACATCAGAAATAACCCGCAGAATCGGCCAAGCCAAAACAGCATTCAAGAAGATGGAAAGCATTCTTACCAACAAATGCCTGTCAATTAACATCAGGAAGAGAGTTCTTGAATAGAACCAATACTGTTGTACGGTTGCGAGGCGTGGACAGTCAACAAGCAAAGCCAGAACAAGATTGAGGCAGCCAATATGTGGTTACTAAGAAGGATGTTGAGAGTTCCATGGACAGCAAAGAAAACAAATGAGACAGTCTTGATGGAGGCAGACACAAGAAGATCACTCATAAGGAAGATTAGGAAAAGGCAGGCAACATTCATAGGCCATTTTATGATGAAAGGGGAATTGGAACACCTGGTCACAACGGGAAAGCTGGAGGGAAGGAGAGCACCAGGTAAACCCAGGGAGAAGATGCTGGACGGACTTGCAGAGTGGCTGAAGACAAGGAGGATGGAAGAGATACTTGAGGCAACAAGAGATAGAGACAGATGGAAGTCATAATCGCCAACGCCATGCAGCAAGGCACCTGATGATGATGATGAAAATAGGGTGAACTCTATACGTCGTACT
>JAPXFY010003819.1:17500-20187 GCA_030674185.1 Monoplex corrugatus | reverse complement strand
TTTTTATGGGCTATGGCAGGGCCCCCCGGGTGCCAGGACGAAAATCATGTAACGGATCGGGTTTTGCGCTTTTCTTCCACAACCCTTCTTGTCAAAAATTCTTTCATGTGGCTCCAGGAACACAAAAAGGGGCCAACGCTAATGTTTCTAGAGGGGAGTTGAAAGCGGGATGTAAAGGCTAAAATACACCTGTTTCCCGTACCGGTCGGTTAAGTAGACCGAAAGGCTAAGTTTGATTTTGAACTGAGTATTCCGATAAGGCTGTTTATATGAAAAGGTAATTTTTACTGATAAGGCTGAGTTACCGATAAGGCTAAGTTTTCCGAAAAGGCGATTTATCCCCGTAAGGCAAAAGTATACCGAAAGGTTAAGTATCCCCGTAAGGTAAGTACACAGATACGGCTAAGGGTTAGGGCCGGCTAAGTTATGAAAAGGCTGAGTTACGATAAGGTAAGTATCCGTAAGGCAAAGTATCCCCAAATAGCTAATAAAACCGTAGGGGCTAAGTATAAGATTGGCTGAGTTGCCAAAGGGGGGGAGTATCCCCGATAAGGCTAAGTTTATGATAAGGCCGGGTTTAAACCGTTTAAGGCTGAGTATCGTGAGGAAAGTATCCCAGCAAGGCTAAGTATACCGACATGGCTAATTTATCCCCGTTTGGCCAAGGTATCCAAATAAGGGTATACCTTTCTGCTAATATGTGATCGGCGAATTTTATCCCGATAAGCTAGTTCAGTACAGCAAAGGGTATACCGATAAGGTAAATATACTGATAAGGTAAGTATATCGATAAGCTAAGTTTCCCCGATCGGTAAGTATCCCAATAAGGCTAAGTACATGAAACCATAACCCCAATATCCGTAGGGCCTAAGTTACTGAAAAAAAAAAGGTTTAAGGGTTAGGGGGACATGGCTGAGTATACCGATAAGGCTCGTATCCGTCGTAAGTATACCGATACGGCCTGAAAATTTTTCAGTTTCAGTTTCTCAAGATGACGTCTCCGCGCCTCTGAACGAAATTCTATATGCCTAACTTTCACGGTGGGGGCCATGTGTATGGTGATCAGGCACAAGCCTTTAACCCTGCACATAAAACCCTGAGCTGGCCAGGCCCTTTAGGCCCTACCTAGACAATGTTTTACTTAGTCTATATTTTATATGGTATTTATCAGCGAGGGCAGAACACAAGTAGACATTCATAAAGGAAGATTAGGAAAAGCAGGCAACATTTTTTAGGCCATTTTAGGAGGAAAGGGGAATTGGAGCCACCGGGTCATAATGGGAAAGCTGGAGGGAAAAGGAGAACCGGGGTAGACCCAGGGAGAAGATACTAGACGGACTTGCAGAGTGGCTGGGGACAAAGAGGTTGGAAGAAAGATGCTTGAGGTAACAAGTTGATAGAGACAGTTTGGAAGTCCAAAATGCCAACGCCATGCGACAAGGCACTGTGATGATGATGATTTTATTAGCCTACCACTGGAAGATATTGGTACTGTAAATGAATGTTGTGTGTGTATCTTATCTTCAAAAAAGAAACATTCAAAACAAGAGTATGGCTAAGTATTACCGCTATGGCTAAATATACCGATACGGTAATTTAGACTGAACGGCTAAGTATACTGCATGGCTAAGTTACTGACACGGCTAAGTAACCGTACGGCAAAGTATACTGACACGGCTAAGTATATGACACGGCTAAGCATAGAATGGCTAAGTATACCGTATGGTAAAGTATCCCGATATGGCTAAGTATACTGACACTGGTTATAGTATACCGATAAGGCTAAATACTGACCGGTAAGTATACCAATACGGCTAAGTATACTGACACGGCTAAGTATAACCGATAAGGCTAAGTATACCGATATGGCTAAGCATACCGACACGGCTAAGTATACTGACACGGCTAGGTTATACCGACACGGCTAAGTATACCGATACAGCTAAGTATACTGACACGGCTAAGTATACCGATACGGCTAAGTATACTGACACGGCTAGGTATACCGCACGGCTAAGTATACCGACACGGCTAAGTATACTGACACCGCTAAGTATACCGATATGGCTCAGTATACCGATACGGCTAAAGTATATGGTATGGCTAAGTATACTGACACGGCTAGGTATACCGACACGGCTAAGTATACCGATACGGCTAAGTATACTGAACACGGCTAAGTATACCGATAGGCTAAGTATACCGATAAGGCTAAGTATACCGATACGGCTTAAGTAACCGATAAGGCTAGGTATACCGACACGGCTAAGTATACCGATACGGCTAAGTATACCGATAAGGCTAGGTATACCGATTACGGCTTAGTATACCGATAAGGCTAAGTATACGATAAGGGTAAGTATACCGATACGGCTTAGTATACCGATAAGGTGTTAAGCGTTTGCTGTGGACGCAAAGGGTTCCTGTGACTCTCAATCCACGGCTGGCGGTGCTCTTCCTGTGGCTCTGAAGCCTAGGTACATGGGGATTGGTACTGTAAGCAAAGAGTATAGTCCTATACTCTTTGCTGTAAGCTTTGCGGGTGGGCTGGCTGGCTGGTTGGTTGACCTGGCATTCTTGTCAGGTGGCCAAACCACTTAAAAGCGTTGGCGCGCTATATACCGACCATCTGTCCCATGCCATCGTTTCCGACCCGGTCCCTTCTGGTTCTGCCAGATGCCCACCAC
>JAPXFY010003819.1:5000-12500 GCA_030674185.1 Monoplex corrugatus | reverse complement strand
TTACACGGGCACGCAGAGACTAAAATGCCAGGTATAAGGTAGGTAGGAAAGATGAAGTGGAACATTCCTCGACTGAGTGAATGCCACCGACTCACGGAAAGCCGACAGGGTCGGCTGGTAGATTGGTACAGGCAGTAGATGCGAAGCTCAATGGCAGACGAAAACTTGGCACCAGTGGAATACCTCTATCCCTCTCTCCCCCTTCTTACTCTCCCTCCCCCTTCCCTCCCCCTTCCCTCCCCCTTCCCTCCCCTTTCCCTCCCCCCCCCCCCACACTACGCTCACCTTGCCCCAACAGGGAGCAAAAAATCACTGAGATACTAATATACGTATCTAACATGCATGTCGATGTCTCGCTCTCTTTCTCTGTCTCTCTTTCTCTGTCTCTCTGTCTCTCTATCTCTTTCTCTCTGTCTGTCTCTGTCTGTCTGTCTCTCTTTCTGTCTCTCTCTGAATCCGTCTGTCTGTCTGTCTGTCTGTGTGTCTCTCTGTCTGTGTGTCTCTCTGTCTTTCACATAAAGAACAGGAGAGAGAGAGAGAGAGAGAGAGAGAGAGAGAGAGAGAGAGAGAGACAAACAGACAGACAGACAGACAGACGGAGAGAGACAAGGAGAGACAGAAACAGACAGACAGACAGACAGACCAACAGACAGACAGAGAGAAACAGAACAAGAATGAAGACATTTACACATTCAATTAGCCTGAAGGCTTAAACAGTGTAACGCTTTTTTGTATATCATTATGTATAACCAACAGAAGGAGAAAGATAGAGAGAGAAAGAGAGAGAGAGAGAGGGAGAGAGAGGAAAGATACAAAGAGACAGAGAAAGACACACAGACAGAGAGAAAGAAAGAGAAAGAGAAAGTGACAGAGAAAGAGAGAGATAGGGAGAGAGAGAGAGAGATAGGGAGAGAGAGAGAGAGACAGTGAGGGAGAGAGAGAGAGAGAGATAGAAAGAGAAAGACAGAGAGACAGAGAGATAGAGAGAGACAAAGAGAGAGAGAAACAGACAGACAGACAGAGAAAGGGAGAGAGAGGGAAGAGAGAGAGAGAGAATGAGAGAGAGAGGGAGAGAGAGATTGAGAGGGAGGGCGAGAGAGAGAGGGAGAGAGAGAGAGAGAGATAGGGAGAGAGAGAGAGAGACAAAAAGAGAGAGAAACAGACAGACAGAGAAAGGGAGAGAGAGGGAAGAGAGAGAGAGAATGAGAGAGAGAGAGGGAGAGAGAGATTGAAAGGGAGGGCGAGAGAGAGAGAGAGGGAGAGAGAGAGAGATAGGGAGAGAGAGAGAGAGACAATGAGAGAGAGAGAAAGATAGAAAAAGAAAGACAGAGAGACAGAGAGAGAGAGAGAGACAAAGAGAGAGAGAGAAACAGACAGACAGACAGAGAAAGGGAGAGAGAGGGAAGAGAGAGAGAGAGAGAATGAGAGAGAGAGAGGGAGAGAGAATTTGAGAGGGAGGGCGAGAGAGAGAGAGGGAGAGAGAGAGAGAGAGAGAGACACACACACACACACACACACACACACACACACACACACACACACACACACACACACACATACACACACACACGGACAGAGAGACAGAGCAAAAAGAAAAAAAAAGAAAAGAAAAGACAGACACACAGAGGGAGACAGAGAAATAAAGACAGACAGACAGACAGACAGACAGATAGACTGGCAGAGAGAGAGAGAGAAAAAGAGACAGACATACAGAGGGAGACAGAGAGATAAAAGACAGAGAATGCCTGTGTATAGATAGGAGAAAAACAGGGTGAGAGGGTGAGACAGACAAGAAGACAAAAAGACAAGAGAGAAACACTCTACATGTAGACACATTCTGACACAAACATCCCCACCAAAACTTCCACACCTGACACACAACGACTGGCTTCACCTGAGGGACAAACACAGCGCTGAACAAAACACATTGAAATGTACATGTACACACTGGGATGATGATGATGATGATATGCACTCCACCCAAATCCGCCAGCAATCATTTGACAGATTTCCTGAGCCTGCACAAAACCCTATGCATTGGCAAGGCACTTGATGATGATGATGATGTGATCTTACATTCACGCTTGAGAAACTGAACATTTGCGCCTGTCTTGCCTGTTTGTATTAAATATGCGTTCTGATTCTGATCATCATCATCATCATGTGACCTGCCGCATGGCATTGCCCATCATGGCCCTCCATACGAATCTATCCCTTGTCGCTGTTGGTACATCTCCCACCCTCTCTGTCCTCAGCTACTCTGCAAGTCCGTCCAATGGTTTCTCCCTGGGTCTACCTGGTGCTGTCTTTCCCTTCAGTTTCTGATTCTATGTTCATGTTTTTTTCTTCTGGTTCCATTTCATGTGCACGTTAAAGATCCTATGAGTGACGTCTGTGGCTGTCTTATGGAAATGTACAATCCCGGAATCATGACCGCCAAAGATGAAGACCTGAACAACAACATCATGGAATCTTGATCAGCTGAAATAACAGCTTGAGTCCTAGAGCATCATTATTTTTGTTATTTTGCTATTGTTGTTCAAAGCCCAGCCGACTGTGTAGAGCTATATCAGGGCTATGGGCGTTTTAACACATACACAATATTTCGACAGGAAAAAGAGGAAAGTACACATATCAATGCATTTGTGCACATAATCTAAGGGGATGCCCCTGGCGATGACCACTCCGTCCAATTCATAACACAGGGGATTTAAAAACATATTCGAATATAAAGTTAAACATTACTAAGGACACTAAAACATATATAAAACGGTCCTAAATTACCTAAAATTGCATATCTGATATCCCTGAAGCCAAATATGCATTTAATACATGTACCCAGTTATCAATCCTAAGAGAAAGTATGTAAGGCTTTATCGAACACATACAGGTGAATGCACCAGGAAGGCAGAAAATGATAGGACGAAATTGTTATTGCTATTGTTGTTTAAAGCCCAGCCGACCGCGTAGAACCATATCAGGGCTACAACTGCCTCAAAACATACAAAACTTCAACAGGAAAAAAAAAGAAAAGAAAATTAAGTACACAAATCAATGCATTTACGCTCACAATCTAAGGACATGCTCCCGGCGTTGACCACACCGTCCAATCTATGGCACAGGGGCCTTAAAAAAACATACCTGAATACACATATAAGTATACCTAAGGACACCAAAACATATATAAAAACAGGCATAAAATATCTAAAATTGCTTCCTCATACCTCTCCCTACAGCCAAAAATGTACTTAATACATGTACCCAATTATCAATCCTAAGAAAAAGTACGTAAGACTTTTTCGAACACATACAGGTGAATGGACCAGCAAAGCAGAAAATAATAGGAAGAAATGACAGAAAGCAAAGAAACAAGGCAGAAACAAAGACAGTGACAGAAAAGAGGAAATTTCTAGCACAGAATTTCCAGAAGGTGGGGATACTATTTATAATGAAAGAGCCCCTGGCATCCCCACGGGGGTGGGGAGTGGGGGTGGGGTGGGGCATGCTCTACTAAAAGACAACAACCTAATGTTACGTAATGCGCGAGCGAGTCTACGACAGCTTGGAGCAGAAAAGTGCTTCACAACAGCGATTTATACCAACTTTGGGCTGTTATAAACATCAGGCAAGCACATGCACGCACATACACTCGCACATACACACACACACACACACACACTACACACTACATACTACCTGCCTGTACGTAAATAAAGAATGTTATCTTATCCATTACTATCTTATCTGTCTCTTTTATCTCTTTCACACACACACACACACACACACACACACACACACACACACACACACACACACACACACACACACACACACAAAACACACACATACACACACACAAAACACACACACACACATACACACACACACACACACACACACACTCACACTCACATGCACAAACACATGCATGAACACACATGCACACACACACACACTTTCTGTGTCTCCCCTCTGCAGACATCTACTCAAAGACGCACGCCAACACAGACAAACACAGGTAAACACAAAAAAAGTTACAAAAAAAACATCCCTTAAACATGAACAAAAACGAGCTTCTCACCTGAGAAAGGCAGCAGCACACACACACACACAGAGAAATGAAGGCTTGAATACAGTTATGATACTTTGGTCATACGGCGCTCAGGCCACTCACACACCGCCACACCTATCTGTGTAGACATCTTGTCTGTCTCTGTCTCTCTCTTTGTCTCTCTCTTTGTCTCTCTGTCTCTCTCTCTCACTCTCACTCCCTTTTCTATCTCTGTCTCTCTCTGTCTCTGTCTCTCTCTGTCTCTGTCTCTGTCTCTCTCTCCTTCTCCAACACGTTTTGTCATGCAGAATATCACACACACAAACACTACAGACACACACACTACAGACACACACACTACACACACACACACACACGCTACACACACACACTACACACACAGACACACACACATGCACACACACACACACGCTACACACACACACTACACACACAGACACATACACACACATGCACGCACATACACTCGCACATACACACACACACACACTACACACTACACACACACACACACACACACACACACACACACACACACTACACACACTACACATAGTACACACAGTAAACACACATTACACACACACACACACACACACACGCACGCACGCACGCACGCAGACTCACACTCACACACACTGCAAATGAGTCATCCCAATCACACAATTATGGGATTTAAATGATGCCCTTCAGCAACTGCAACAACAAAGTGTACAATTGCACCTGTCGTAAAAGGCTTAAAGATAATTTTTCCTCAGAATTTGTCAAGCGTTTTGGAATAAAGGGATTAATAACAGGTGAATGAGCAGCCTACTATGAATGCATGAATGAATGAGGAAGGTAATAAATGAACGAGTGAATACATTACTGAAAGGGGTGAGATGTTGTTTATATAGTTGGATCATAGAGTCTGGAGTTTGGAGTTTGCTCAAGAGGGATTCATAGCACTCGGACAATTCCATATGTGCTCCTCCCAAATTCTGCCAGCAATTATCTGGCAGATTCTCTGAGCTTGCACAAACCCTATATGCAGGCAAGGTCTTGAACTGAGGAGCGAAAAGGAAGGGGAGGGGGAGGGGAAGGTGGGGAGGGGGGCGAGACCTATGAAACATTAAGTTGGCACCATCAGTGTTTCTTGATAGCTTTGACCTGTAGCTTGATTGCTGGTTTCAGGGAACCAGACCTGATAACAGGTGATAAACGAGACAGTCCTGATGGAGGCAGACACAAGAAGATCATTGATGAGGAAGATTAGGGAAATACAGACAACATTTACAGGCCATTTTATGAGGAAAGGGGAATTAGAGCACCTGGTCAGAGGAAAGCTGGAGGGAAAGAGAGCACCAGGTAGACCCAGGGAGAAAAATATTGCAGGGTTGCTGAAGACAGAGAGGGTGGAAGATGTGCCTGCAGTGACAAGGGGTAGATGCATATGGAGGGCCATGATCGCCAACGTCATGCGGCAGGGCACATGATGATGATGATGATGATGATGATGATGATGATGATGATGATGATGATGATGATGATGATGATGATGATGATGATGATGATGATGATGATGATGATGATGATGATGATGATGATGATGCGGCTGCTGCTGCTACTGATGAGACCTGAAAACTCCTGGAGAAAGTCCTCGTGACAGCTCGGAAAGACGGCAAACTTGGGGATTCCTTTGTGGACATGTCAGACCTAGCTGAACTGCACAATATGACTGTCTTCGGAGTATAGCGTTTGACCGCTTTGGGGGTTGAACAAACATCCCTTCACGTTTTGGTAAAACTACGTATAGAGCTTTCTGTCTTGAGAAGAATGGTAGAATGGTTCAGGCGTTCGCCTGCCAGTAACTAAACTCGAGGGTCCAGGGTTCGCTTCCAGTACAGGCCTCGACTTTTCTCCTCAGTTTGACCGGAAAATCGAACTGAACGTCTAGTCCTTCGGAAGGGGACTAAAAACGAATCGGACCCGTGTGCCTTCTGGCTGCGCACGCTAAAAATCCCTCGGCAGTTGAAAATCGTGAAGAGCAGGGCATTGCCCGGCCGCCTTGGTATAAAACACTGAGAGATAGGTTGATTTCCCAGGTCCCACTCCTTGAAGACCAGTTACCTTCTTGCCTTTCTGAAGTCTTGGTAAAAAAAAGTGAATATGAATATGAACTTGAATCGAGGGAGAGGGAATGTTCGCCACCCTCATGGTGCTGGCCCGGGAAAAGTTGAGGTCTCTTCCACCTCACTCCCCTACGACCCCAGGGTTATGGAACTATCTAGGTAGGACCTCAGGACCTGGCCAGCTCATAGCTTTATGTGCAACCTTAAGACTTGTGCCGTGATCATTCTGGATCTTCTCCATCACATGGCACCTGTGACGTTTGTGTATATGGAATTCATTCCAAGCACGGAGACATCATCTTGAGAAACTGAAACTGAAACTGTCTTGACAGTGTTTCGACTATAATGAAAGGAGATTTTTGTCAAGTAAAAAAAGGGACCTTAAGAAAAGAATAATAATGAAGGGAGATAAGCTAGTGGCTGGGGCAGGTTGCCCAGTGGAGAGAGACAGGGCCTGAAGTACGGCAAGTGAGGCCTAATTTCATTCCCTCGTGGTCCGATAGCTGGGCTGGACCTGTTGGCTGAGTGTGCGTTGCATGGCCATGTTCCAGGGTGTGTCGTCTGCCCCGCTTTGTCATTCGGCTTTACATACAAGAGAACTGGTGACTGGGACCGAATGGATCATGCAGCGCATGGAAGCAGGTGTTTTCCATCCCACACATCCCGACTAACAAAACCCCTCCCCAGGAGCACTTAGCACTGGCAACCGGGTCTGTTACATGTATTTCATCACTGGCACCCGTGGTCAGCCAGCGCACATAGCCATGCCAAAATTTAAAGAATTCCACTTTATATTTTATGTAAATTCTTTTCGTTTTAGGAACATCACAAACTTGTTCATATAGAATGAATTGAAAAAAAGTTAACTTTTTAAATTGCTCATTAAATCGAAATACGACTGCCCACATAAATGATGAAATGGCTTTAAATATTTTGTTGGGTATGCTCAAAAAAAAAAAAAAAAAAAAAAAAAAGGCATCACCGTTCTCTGTAAAAGCTGACCAAACCAAAAGTAGGTCGGGATAGGGAGGCCAAATTGTACCAAGGAATTTTACATAAGTGCATTTTTTTAAATTTTCATTGTGTGCACATTTATAATCTTCTGAAGCAATATCTTGACTCATTCAGTTTTAGATTTCGTAAATACTGTTGTGTGTGCTGTTTTCAAGGAAAATATACCAATAGGGCTGAATATACCGAGAGGGCGGTAACAGACGCCCTCCCCCCTCCCACTCCCTCTCCCTCTCCTCTCCCTCTCCTCCCTCCCCCAATTTGCTTTCCGAAATGGCGACCGCTTTTCGTGTAGCATAGGGTCTT
>JAPXFY010003818.1:0-15000 GCA_030674185.1 Monoplex corrugatus | reverse complement strand
AAATAAATACAATAACAATTCTCACAATTTCCAGCCTTTAAACTGAAAACAGTACACAAAAATGATTTGTCTCTGACATAAAATCGTTATAATGTTTTAAACGATTAGGTAAAAGTGCATTGAATAAATACATGGTTACTTAGATGTGTTTCTTTGCTCTTGTTATGTGAGTCGTTGTTCTGTCTTCTTGTTTTCCTAGTATTTCTTAAGTTTAATAATCACTGGTGATCATCATGTTCTTGTAAAGCGAAGGAAGAAAACGGATGGAAAGAGGTGAAGACAAAGAAATAAAAAAAAAAGAAAAGAAGAAGAAGAAAGATATGATGTTGAAATGGACGACGACACTAATGACGAGGGAATGAACGATGATACTGAAAAAAAGAAGAAAAAGAAGCAGAAAAAAATATACTATAATTTTCTTTTCTTTTTTTTCTTTCCCGTTGAAGGTTTGTATGCTATGAGGCGATTAGAGTCCTGATATGGCTCTACGCAGTCGGCTGGGCTTTAAGCAACAATAACAGGTAACAGGCTGTCGCTAGTATGTTCTATAGCGGTCAGTGTCTTCCCTGTTGATGGCGTTGATGCCACAGCTGATGAGGCTAGCCTTCAAAGTGCCTTTGTGTGGCACTAGTAACATTCTCTGATCACGGTTTCCTTGCTTCATCTGTACCTACAGGAGCCGTGTGCGTTCTGGCTGTGCACGCTAAAGATCCCACGGCAGTTGAAAATCGTGAAGCGCAGGGCATTGCCCGGCTGCTTTGGTTTAAAACATTGAAGGGATTGGTTGATTTTCCAGGTCCCACCCCTTGAAGACCAATTAGCCTTCTTGCCTTTCTGAAGTCTTGGTATAAAAAAAATGTGAATTTAAATATAAATTTGAAGCGAGGGAGAGGAGATGGGCACCGCCCTGAAGATGCTGGCCCCGGAAAAAGTTGATGTCTCTGCCACCTCACTCCCCTACGATCCCAGGGTCATGGAACTGTCTAGGTAGGACCTCAAGACCTGGTCAGCTTGCAGGTTTATGTGCAGGCTTAAGGTTTGTGCCGTGATCATTCTGGATCTTCTCCATCACGTGGCACTTGTGACGTTGGTGCATATGGAATTCATTCCGAGCACGTATGGGTCACCTTGAGGAATTGAAACAGAAACTGTACAGGAGCGTCTGCAGAATGTCCATAGGGACAACGTGTCCTGTTCATCAAAAGGGCTGTCGGTAAGTACATACTCTTTATTTGGCAAGTGACACTTCTTCAGGACTTGAAGGTTGGACATTCGGTGTGTTTGGTTGGTTTTGTTTGGTTTTGTTTGGTTTTGTTTGGTTTTGTTTGGTTTGGTTTGGTTTGGTTTGGTTTGGTTTGGTTGGGTTGGGTTGGTTTGACTTGGTTTGGTTTGGTTTGGCTTGGTTTGGTTTGGTTTGGTTTAGTTTGGTTTGGTTTGGTTTGGTTTGGTTTGGTTTGATTTGGTTTGGTTTGGTTTGGTTTGGTTTGGTTTGGTTTGGGTGGATTTGGTTTGGTTTGGTTTGGTTTGGTTTGGTTGGGTTTGGTTTGGTTTGGTTTGGTTTGGTTTGGTTTGGTTTGGTTTGGTTTGGTTTGGTTTGGTTGGGCTGGGTTGGGTTGGGTTGGTTAGTTTGGTTTGGTTTGGGTGGATTTGGTTTGTTGGTTTGTTGGTTGGTGGTTGGTTGGTTGGTTAGTTGTTTGTTTGTTTTTAGGGTCATTGCATATACCGCGTTTTCCTTTGTGCTCAGCCTTTTCTTCCTCATTTCTTTCGTCACCTGAATGGCCACAGAAGCTGGCATGGCACAGTTTTTACAATGCTCTGATGATGGTGACGATGACGACACGAATCATGATGCCATGGAGTTCCATCTATGATTGAAACTGCGTGACAGGTTTGTACTCTACTCTTACAATCTTAATATATCCTGGCGTCAACCAGACCTGAGAGATACAGACACCTGCGGTGTTGGTCAGAATATTTGACCAACATCCTCAATGAGGCATCCGTAAAGTGGATGGGACTTGACTGTGTGGTCCCAGTCTTCCCAATGAGCTTATAGTACGCTCCAAAGTTGGTAGATATCGATTGAAGCAACAACAACAACAACAACAACACACACACACACATACACACACACACACACACACACACACACACACACACACACACACACACAGACACACACACACACACAATCAATCAAACAAACAAACAAACAAATAAAAATATCACAATGATTTTTGAGAACGATGGGATTCGAACTCACATCATCCCAGTCGGTAGTTCATTACGCTAGAACGATACACCACGGCAGCTGGTTTGGACACTCGATTTTGCCACGTCCCACATACCACAAGATAGTTAGAGTTACGACCAACAATCCTTATCCAACAGACGAACAAGAAGAAATCTTTGGAACTTTTCAACGCCTGGAGAAATCAGGCCCCTACTTCTGCGTCGTACCCTTATGTTCCGTTGATCACACACTACACGATCATCATCATCATCATCAGGTGCCCTGCCGCATGGCGTTGGCGACCATGGACTTCCAACCATCTCTATCTCTCGTTGCACCCAGCATCTCCCCCACCCTCTTCATCCCCAGCCACTCTGCAAGTCCGTCTAGCATTCTCTCCCTGGGTCTACCTGGTGCTCTCTTTCCCTCCAGCTTTCCTGTTGTAACCAGGTGCTCCAAATCCCCCTTCCTCATAAAATGGCCTATAAATGTTGCTTGTCTTTTCCTAATCTTCCTTATCAGTGATTGACTTGTGTCTGCGTGTGTCAGAAGAATGTTGAGAGTACCATGGACAGCAAAGAAAACAAACGAGACAGTCTTGATGGAGGCAGACACAAGTCGACACTACACGATACTGTAGGAATTTTTGATAAAAGGAAGAGAGAAAAATATCCATCACAAATACCTTCACAAAATGTCACAAAACCACGATACAAATAACAAAATGATTTGACCCGCAACCACCAGGAATTATGACGTTTTTGAGCGTCACAAAAAAGCAGGCTTGTCAAATGTGGTGTAATTAAAGAAACGCATAAACACGTAAACAACAGGTCGCGGCGAAAACGAAACAACATAAAACAACAGGAAAAAACAAACAAAAAGAAACACAAACATTTATACATACACACACATACACATACACACGCACACATACATATATATTATATACACACACAAACACACACACACGCACATACGCACATATACAACACATACACATACACAAGCGCGCGTGTACACGCACGCACTCACGCACTCACACATACACACACATACATATACACTCATACACACAAACACACACAAACATACACTCAAACACACACATATACACACACAAACATACACACATACACATACACACGCACATACACACAAACATACATACACATACATGCACAAACACACATATACACATATACACATACATACATACACGACACAAAAAGACGCACACACACACATACACACACACACACACACACCCACACACAAACATACACACACACGCACACATACACACACACACACACGTTCACATACACACACACACACACATACACACACACACGCACGCACACATACACACACACAAACACACACACACACACACACACACGCACGCACACACACATACACGCACACACAGAGGCAAACATACACACACACACGCACACACACACATACACATACATACACACACACATACACACACACATACATACACAAACACACACACACACACATACACATACACACACACACACACACACGCACAAACACACACACACACACATACACACACAGACGCGCGTGCGCGCACGCGCGCGCGCTGAAGGCAGAAAGAAGCTCGCGCGCTTGACTTTGAGAGTCTGGTATTCGGTGTAGAGGCATTTGGACATTTCCATATGCGCTCCACCTACACTTGCCAGCAGACTCCTTGACAAAAAACAAACAAACAAACAAACAAACAAACAAACAAATAAAACCCAAAAAACAAAACAAAAAACAAACAAAAAACAGCAACGAGAGAAAACCAATTAGACCAGTTGATTTTTACATACATTCATTTGTCCTGCCTGTTCTTCGATTATACTTCAGTGATGTTGTTGTACATTAGTGTAGCCATCAAGCACATCGATCAACCTGAGGGCGATCAAAGACTCAGTGCAAAAACGTCCACTGAAACAAGGATGTCAAACTGCCGTAATCCTGCCTCCGAGAAAAAGGTCTATATAGCTTCTGGGTCACGTCTGATATTTAAACGTACTGCTACTACCAATAACAATGATAATAATAATAATAATAATAATAATAATAATAATAATAATAACAATAATAATGATAATAACAACAACACTAATGACAAAAATCATCATCATTGTCATAATCATAACCTTAACAGTCATAATAATGATGCTGCTGCTGATGACAATAACAACAATAATAACAATCACGACAACAACAGCAACGACGACAACAACAACGACAGTGATGAGAATGATGATGATGATGATGATGATGATGATGATGATGATGACGACGACGACGACGACAATAATAACAAGAAAAAGAATTAATAATAGTAATAACAATAATAATGATAATGATGACAATATTAATATTGATAATCATCATCATCGTCATCATCATCTTCCTAACAAACAAGCAAACGAACAAACAAAATAAATAAATACATTAAAGAAAGAAAGAAATGATCAAACAAAATTAAAAGAATTCACAATCACGTTAAACTTCAGATGGGACACACACTTGATTTGCTTTCTGTATTTATTCAGTTATAGACAGCACACAATGCCTTCATGCACATGATGTACGGAGTTGACCATTCCGCCCATTTTATCGCAAGTGTTTAAGAAAACAAACCTGAATACACTGAACGTATGAATACGTGCATATATATATATACCGGCGGCAGAAAACAGAACTACTCAATAACAACAACAATAAAAAAAATTTTTTTTAAAAACACAAAATAAAACACGCACACATAAAAGAAGGGGTAACAAACAAACAAACAAAATGAAGAAGGAGAAGACGACAGGAAGAAAGAAAATATGAGGAAAGAAAAAAAAACAAAACAAGAAAACAGAAAATTCACCAACACGAAAGATTTATGACTTTTAGTGGATGAACTATGACTCGGGAAGAAATTAGGCCTGGTCGACAGAGTCAAATGGTGCAGCTAGATCTGTTATTTGCACAAATCTGGCACATGAATAGGGCCTACACGATTGATCTTCACTGTTTCTGAGTACATCTACTGTTAATTTAATCCTAACACAACAAATGCCTATCAATTAACATCAGGAAGAGAGTCCTTGAATGTTATATAGAACCAATACTGTTGTACGGATGTGAGGCGAGGACAGTCAACAAGCAAAGCCAGAGCAAGATTGAGGCAGCCGAGATGTGTTTTCTAAGAAGAATGTTGAGAGTTCCATGGACAGCAAAGAAAACAAATGAGACAGTCTTGATGGAGGCAGACACAAGTAGATCACTCATAAAGAAGATTAGGAAAAGACAAGCAACATTTATAGGCCATTTTATGAGGAAGGGGGATTTGGAGCACTTGGTCACAACGGGAAAGCTAGAGGAAAAGAGAGCACCAGGTAGACCCAGGGAGAAAATGCTGGACGGACTTGCAGAATGGCTGGGGATGAGGGGGGTGGGAGAGGGGAGAGATTCTAGGGGCAACGAGAAATAGAGACAGATGGAAGTCCATGATCGCCAACGCCATGAGGCAGGGCACCTGATGATGATGATGATGAGCATCAACACTAACCCTACTGCTAAACCCACTCTCAGAGTTGGCGATCTTTCCACGGAGAAAACTGATTGAAAAGGTGAGGATATGGAACAAACAGGAATACGGTTTGGAATAAAGCAATTTACGTGGTATTCTTACACAATAGGCAGGCGACGTCAGGTGCATTAATATCGCACGTGAATTTCGTAAAATTGTTGCTAAGGGCTATGGAAGGTGTGTATGCATGGTAAACATGAAACCAGACTGGAGAAATCGCAGACGACATTGGCGTATGGCGAAAGAAAAACAGCAACAAAAACACAACGACCAAAAAAAAAAAAAAAACCTGGATGGTCAGGGAAAGACAGTTCTACGAATAATAAGTATGGACACACAGTATGGACACTTTGGCCTTCGCACGCCGGTTTCTTTTGTGTAAGGTTATGGTCAGACTGGAGAAACTTCAGACGACATAATTAAACCCTGTGCGACGGTCCGGTACCCCATGCTTCTGCTGTAGACTTTAGGAAGTGTGCAGGATGGTTGGTAGTACAATGCTGAAGAACTGACAGAAAATGTGCAGACAGTGTTTTAGTGTCTTCCCAGCTTTTGCTGTCGGTTTCAGAGTGGAAAACTGGACAGTTTGGTGTGATAGCTTGTTGCTGAACTGACACAATGTGACGGACAGTTGTGTCATGTATGTATATGCATGTACTGCCAATTTCACGGCACAGAAAAGAACGGTTGAGCGTAGTTGCTGCAGAAATGAAATTTTGTGGCTATATTGTGTGGGAAGTGCAGAGCTGGACGTTTGCTGCAGAATGGAAATTTCCGCTCTGAGTTTTAATGTTTGCTAAGTGGTTCAGTGTCGGTGTGTTTCATCGTCTTTGCTTGTTGTGTATTCATTCTTTATGTCTACTGCTTTCTCGTTTTGGAAAGAGCTAGAAAATCGTGACTGCTTTTCTAGCTGTTTCACAACAGGAGCATCTGCCCAAACGTAAACAGCTCCAACATTGACAGGGAATTTTGAAAGTCTGTACCTTATTTGTGGACATGTTTTGTATCAAATTCAAGTTCAGGGCATGCCTCTTGGCTTTTTAGTGTCCTTTCCATGACTCAATGAGAACATTAATTAGGCTAACTGCACGGTGTAATGCGCATCAAAATGTCAGTTAACACCAGGAGGAGAGTTATTGAATGTTATATATAACCGATGCTGTCGTACGATCGTGAGGCGTGGACAATCAACACGCAGTCAGAACAAACTTGAGGCAGCTGAAATGTGGTTTCTAAGAAGAATGTTGAGAGTTCCATGGACAGCAAAGAAAGTAAACGATACATTTTTGAAGGAGGCAGACACAAGAAGATCATCACTAAAGAAGATTAGGAACAGACAAGCAACAGTTATGGGACATTTTATGAGGCAAGAGAAATTAGAGTACCTGATCACAACAGGACAGCTGAAGGGAAAGAAAGCACCAGTGTAGACCCAGGGAGAAAATATTGGACGGACTTGCAAGGTGGTTGAGAACAGAGAGGGTGGGAGATGTACTTGCGGCGACAAGGGATTGATTCGTATGGAGGGCCATGATCGCCAACGCCACGCGGCAGGGCACATGATGATGATGAAGAATGCACATCAAACGGAACATTGTGATTTACAGATTCTCTTTCACTAAAGGTTGTAGCCTGTGTTTGTCGTACTCCGAACTAGTAATAATAGCTCCATGAATTTTGATAATGATTCTGGTCTATTTAAGTTATATTTTGAATACGCCCAGATTACCAGTGGGATATCATTGAACCATTTTGATTTCGACGTGTTGTTTATTATCAACTCAAGGGTACAATTGTGCCTATAGAAACTTACCAAATAAATTCACAAATTAGCTTAAACGTGAAAACTGTCAAAATGACGACATAAACGTCATTTGACATCGGTGTCGTGTTAACAGCTGAATACTAAGCATGGATCTCCTGTCCCTCCCTTCTTTTTAAATCAGTCAAAAATGTGTGTGCGTGTGGGACAACTGGTACCTTAGATAGCTGTGTGACATTTTTTCCCCCAGTTTTTGGAAATACTGATAAAGTGAGCATCATTAAAAACAGAGGGAAAAAAGCTTCTTTAACATGGTATAAGACGTTTTCATTTGGTTGATCGTTACAGAAGTTACGGTTTTAAAAAAAAATTATAACAATTTCGACATTTTTTTACGTGCTTACGTAACAGAAACTACAATTAGTTAAATTCACTTTGCAGATATACAGTGATATAACGCTGAAAAGACTGAACCAAGAATCAAAAACTGAATATCACCAGAAAGGTAATCGATGTATTGACGAGTTGTTGAAACGTGCACGAATTACTGATAATTTAATTAATTAAACGAACTTTCAAGAAAAACAAGAAAAATTACACGCAGGTAGTAAAATCATCACACTTCCGTTATAGCTAGAATTCTGATTTTCAATTTGCTACACATAGACTCTAGGATTTACTCATCATGAAAAACTGATTAGTAATAATAGTTTTGATAATTAGCCAGGTAATTCGTTAATCACTTAAATAACTTAAAAAAAACTACATGATAGTCTTAAACCATTATAATTTTTATAATAACTGTATTTGTGGTATGTAATTTGCTGCATACAGACCAGACGATACCAATCATTAGTCCTAATTGCTGTGATAATTAATCCAGTAATTACTCAATCAACTTAATAAGCTTAAAACGCTATCTAACAGTGCTCTTATCATTTAACTTCCATCCTAATCAGAATTCTGGCTTGCAATTTGCCACAGACAGTCTCCAGGTATTACTCAGTATGAAAAACTATGGTATCATATCAGTTATAATAGTTTTGGTAACTAGCCCAGTAATTAATTCGTCCTATCATTTTTCTGCCTTGCTGGTCCATTCACCAATATGTGTTCGATAAAGTATTACGTACTTTCTCTTATGACTGATAACTTGATTAAATAACCATGAAAACCAAATCATAATAAATGTGACAATCAGTTTTCGTTATATAAAGAACTTTAAGAAAAATCATACCTTGCTTTTAAAAATTAATCTAAATTTATCCTTGGAAAGAAGCCTACAACTCGATAGTTATTCGATTCAATCAGGCAGGTCTCAGTTGAGTTTAGGATTCCCACCACCACCAGTATCCTGAATGATGGCCTAGGCCTGTTTGGACGAGATGAGAAACCGATTCCCTTCAAACCTGAAGACACTTTATTTCTCAAGTCCTAGCATGCATTTAGTACGTGTAAAGGAATCCATGTTAACAAAAATTTGTCCCTGGCAAAATTCCATAGAAAATTCACTCGGTCATAAATATATACTATGGCCATGTAATTTTTTTTACAAGACGTTAAAGTATAATGTATTCAGAAGCACTGATACGTCACTCATACAAATCAAATTATACACGTTATTCCTAAATCAATGATTCAAGGAAGACAAAATTGTATACGATGCATTATTAGGCCTAAATACGTGCAAAAGGTTGAATAAAGTAAGATTCAATATGCCTAAACACTTTGGCTTGGCTTACATAAATTGGCCTAAATGTTTTCCCCTTTTACTGTTTGAATCAAGTGTTGATTTACAAATAAAACTGTTATGTGTTCAGTTTGTCTTTTGTTACCTGTAAAGTCTTAAAATTAACCAGCAAATGTAAAAACAAAAAACAAAACAAAAACAAGCAAACAACAAAAAACAAAACAAAACAAAAACAAGAAAAAAGCATTCAAACAAACAACCAATCAACCAACCAGCCAACCAACCAACCAGCCAACAACCAGCCAACAACCAACCAACCAACTAACCAAACAACCAACTAACCAACCAACCAACCAACCAACCAAATAACCAACCAACCAACCAACCAACCAACCAACCAACCAACCAACCAACCAAAACCCCGAATTATTTCAGTAAGCCTAAACACAGAATTCGTGCAAGCATATCTATTTGGATCTGAATTTGACGAGTCATCATGAGGTCGTCAGACCGGGCGTGCCTGGCTGCTCGTATTCTGTTACAATGAACATTACAACTGTCTGTAAACCTATCTCTTCATAGAAAAATTATGTCATGACAACCAGACAAATTATTTCAACAGACAAACAATCCGTATAATTTATGATCTGATTCAGGTAAGATGGTCAGACTGGGCGTGCCCAGCCGCTTCCAGTTCGTATTCTGATCGTCTAAAATTAAAAAGGCCTCTTGCACAACAGAAGTAATCATGTATAAAATTAGTAAGTATCAAATCATCGCACGCAATTTTTATCTCAACACAGGTAACGTACTCTACTATCAGCAGTAGGCCTAGTCGCTAAGATAGATGAATAATGGCGGTATGACACACCATCGCCTCGGTACATCATACAGCTCGCTGCTCTAGTTTAATTATCTGCTTGGCTATAGATTTTCTTTAATTTGACATGTTGAAATAGAACAGGGATTAGTCTACAATAACAACATTTTACAGATCAGTTAGCACCTGTCCTTGACGTCTGCAGAGGATTAAAAGAGGTGATCAGCCGACGGTCCGTCTTCCGCTGATGAATGCACAAAATGAAAGATTCGCAAGTCGAGGCTGCAGCCTCATCTATGTTTAGCGGCATAACAAACAATGTTTTGTTTAATGGTTATAAACAATACCCATTTAAGGGTCCATCATATGGACTCCCACCCCCATGTGGATGCCGGGGGCTTCTACAGTATGAAATAGTATCCCCACCTTCTGGAAATTATGTGCTAGAAATTGCCTCTTTTCTGTCACTCTCTTTGTTTCTGCCTTGATCCTTTGCTTTCTGTCATTTCTTTCTATCATTTTCTGCCTTGCTGGTCCATTCGCCTCTATGTGTTCGATAAAGTCTTATGTACTTTCTCTTAGGATTGATAATTGAGTACATGTATTTAAGTGCATTTTCGGCTTAGGAAAATGAGATATACGGAAGCAATTTTAGGTAATTTAGACCTGTTTTATATGTTTTACAGTTCTTAGTTATGATTAAATTTGTATTCATGTATGTTTTTTAAATCCATGTATAATAGATTGGACGGGTGATCAACACCGGGGGTGTCTCCCTGGATTATACACACTTGCATTGAGACGTGTACTTAATTTCCTTTTATTTTTTTTTTCGCTCTTGAGGCGTTGTGCATTTTTCGAAGCAGTTATAGCCCTGATATGGCCCTACGCAGTAGGCTGGGCTTTAAACAAAAAATAACAACAACAATAACAATAACGTGGACAGCCCTCCGACAAAGCACCATAACACATTACGATTTTTGTAACCAACGCTCGCAGTTGCTCGGAGACGGGTTTTCAAAGGCCTACAGCTGTCAACCCAGACTAACCTATCCTCAGCCCTGACTCGAACCTCCTCCTCACGTTAACTACCCCTCCCCTTCCCCCAATCAATCACAACCCAAACTAACCCTAATCAAAACTAACCCTAATTTCAACTACTCAGCCTCATTCTAAGTAACTTACTTACCTACTTACTTACTTACCTACTTACTTACTTACTTACCTACTTACTTACTTACCTACTTACTTACTTACTTACCTACTTACTTACTTACTTACTTACATACTTACTTACCTACTTACTTACTTACTTACCTACTTACTTACCTACTTACTTACCTCTTTACTTACTTACTTACCTTACTTACCTACTTGCTACTTACCTACCTACTTACTTACTAACTTACCTACTTACTTACTTACTTACCTACTTACTTACTTACCTACTTACTTACCTACTTACTTACTTACTTACCTACTTACTTACTTACCTACTTACTTACCTACTTACTTACTTACTTACCTACTTACTTACTATACCTCACTTACTTACTTACCTACTTACTTACTAACTTACTTACTTACCTACTTACTTACTTACTTACTTACCATACTTACTTACCTACTAACTTACTTACTTACCTACTTACTTACTTACTTACTTACCTACTTACTTACCTACTTACTTACCTACTTACTTACCTACTTACTTACTTACTTACTTACTTACCTACTTACTTACCTACTTACTTACTTACTTACTTACCTACTTACTTACTACTTACTTACCTACTTACTTACCTCTTACTTACTACTTACTTACTTACTTACTTACTTACTTACCTACTTACTTACTTACTAACTTACCTACTTACTTACTTACTTACTTACCTACTTACTAACTTACTTACTAACTTACCTACTTACTCACTTACCTACTTACTTACTAACTTACTTACCTACTTACTTACTGACCTACTTACCTATTTACTTACTGACCTACTTACTTACTGACCTACTTACCTACTTACTTACTGACCTACTTACTTACTCATTTACTTACATACCTATCTTCACGTAGTTCATTGACAGCTGAGCATTTTGGGCATTGACAAGGAGGGGGGGGGTGGTTCTGTCACGTGAGACGAGTTTATACAGATTATTGAATTATTTATGTTATATATATGTTCCTTTTTGAAGGTAAGATACACACATACACATGTCATTTACATGTAACCAAGATTATTCCAGTGGTAGGCTGATCAAATACCAGTATAAAATATAGACTAGGTAAAACATAGTCTAGGTAAGGCCTCAGGACCTGGCCAGCTCATGGGTTTATGTGCAGGCTTAAGGTTTGTGCCATGATCACCATACACATGGCACCTGTGACCTTAGGGCATATGGAATTCGTTCCGAGCGCGGAGACGTCATCTTGAGAAACTGAAACTGAATTCTAACTAACCCTGTTCCCCACTAACTCTAATCCCAACTAACCCTAATCCTAACTAACTTAAGGGAGAAAGGAAAGGTGGTTTTCTTCTTTAGCCACGTGCAACGCGTGCTCAGAAATTGTTCGGCGGAATTGGAAAAAGAGAAATTGAAAAAAAAAGAAAAATTTATTTCAGAATGAAGATGGGGAGGGGGGACGTATAAAAGAAAGAAAAAAAAATCGACGAAAAGGTTATGAATATCCCTGATTACTCATTCTGCTTCTCATTTAACCCTTTGACTCCCGCACCCTGTCCACCAGCATCCTGCATTGTCAACCATGCTAGCGAAGCAAAAACGTAATCCTTTGAGTCCCTCACTCTATCCACTAGCTTGCTACAGGAATCTGGTGGATAGGATGAGAGACTTAAAGGGTTAAGCTGGTAGATAGGGTGAGGGACTCAAAGGGTTAAGTTTTTAAAGTTGGTGGATAGGGTGCGGATGTTAAAGGGTTAAAAAGTGTGTATTCCAAATTACCGAGCTTAATTTGGAGCTGTTTATGTTTGTAATTAAGAGAGCAAGACTCGAGTTGATATAGAGGTGAAATGTTATAATTTTTTTTATAAAGTTTTTATAATTTTACTAACATGGTGAACCATGCTCATTATTTTTCTCATTTAAAAAGTGTAGGGCCTATATTTCAAGTTATTGGGCTTAATTTGAAGCTTTTATATGTCTACGTAAGAGGGCGAGACTCTGGACCGGAGTTCAATGCGTGTCCACTGGTTTTGACAAAAGTCCTTCAGTCAGTTTTATGAACAATCATCCCATGTCTGTGGTCTGTCTGTGTGTCTGTCTGTGTGTCTGTCTGTGTGTCTGTCTGTGTGTCTGTCTGTCGGTATCTGTCTGTCTGCCTGTTTGTCTGCCTGCCTGTCTGCCACTGTCTGTTACTGTCTGTCTGTCTGTCTGTCTGTCTCTCTCTCTCTCTCTCTTCTCTCTCTGCCTGTCTTTGTCTTTCTCATTCTGTCTGTCTGTCTCTCTCTCTCTCTCTCTTCTCTCTCTGCCTGTCTTTGTCTGTCTGTCTCATTCTGTCTGTCTCTCTATCTGTCTGTCTGTCTCTCTCTGTCTGTCTGTCTGTCTGTCTGTCTGTCTGTCTCACTGGCTCGGTCTGTCTCCTCGTCTTTCTCACTCTGTCGTTATACTTCTCTGTCTCTGTCTCCCACCCACCCCACTACTTCTGCTGTGTTTTATCAGTGTATGTGTTCAACGGTGCACAGTGGACTGACTGACTGAAAAATAGAAAATATCAGTGGTGTTTATAAGGCGCTGAATCTTGATATGTATCAAATCAAAGCGAACACTCTCATTGCTCATTCAAACATTTCCCTCACAACAACAGAATAAACAAAAGGCACAACACTTGCAGAGCGGGAGGGGAAGGACAGGAGAAGATGGGGGTGAAGAGGGGTTGGGTGAAGGGGGAAATCATGCATGACAAAAATAAAACGTAAACAGGAAACATATGGGGCTTGGAAAAAAACCCGTAGCTGTAATAGTCGTTGATGCGTGGCAATGCTGATTGAATTTTGGAAATGTACTGTTCAGGTTTCTATATTAAGTTCCCATCAATCTCCCCGCGTGGGGATGCTGGGGGCTCTTTCAGTATAATTAGTATCCCCACCTTCTGGAAATTCTGTGCTAGAAATGTCCTCTTTTCTGTCACTATCTTTGTTTCTTTCTGGTCAAATAACAAACTGTCGTAGCATCTGTGAAAGACAGTACTGTCGGCAGATGAAATCAGTTACATTGAGACCTGGCCTGTGGGATGTTGCCTCAATGCGTCATGAGCCAACCACGGACATGACTTACACAATTTTGTTACGTGCATTTTTTGATATTTTGCACGCGTATACACAGGAAGGGGGATTAAGCACTGGCAGGTCTGCACATATGTTGACCTTGAGGCACAAAAAAGTCTCTACTCTTTACCTAAAAGGCAGAAGTATCTTGGCGGATCAAACCCAGGACCTTCTGACTAGGTATCCTACATTAACCCTCTCGGCCATCTTGATCAAAGGTGTGGATTGTTTAGGAGTGCAAATGCCTTAGTTTGGAGGATAAGGTGTCAAACTCAAGGTCGCACTGATCACAAAAGTGCCTTAAATCGTTTTGAGGTAGGTGGGTGAAAAGCATTTTCTCGGACATTTCTGAGAATATTTAGAATATGTTTTACTGTTGTGTTAGTCTATCACTGTCCTCGCTTAATGTTATCTGAAGCTTCTTCAAGGTCACAATGACACTGAGAAATAGAAAATCGAGATTTTCTGTAATAATTTTTTGATTAAAAAAAAAGAGATTGTTAGAATGGCTTGATTATCTTGTTTTTCCCTTCCTCTTTTTAAATAAAAAATATCCATTCGCCTTAGATGAAAATATGGAACCAAACAGTCGC
>JAPXFY010003817.1:10000-20191 GCA_030674185.1 Monoplex corrugatus | reverse complement strand
CACTCCATTGTTCATGGTATCACATGATTGTTGATATCCCACCCCATTGTTCATAGTACCACATGATTGTTGATATCCACACCATTGTTCATGGTATCACATGACTGTTGATATCCCACTCCATTGTTCATAGTATCACACGATTGTTGATATCCCACACCATTGTTCATGGTATCACATAACTGTTGATATCCCTCTCCATTGTTCACGGTATCACACGATTGTTGATACCCCACTCCATTGTTCATGGTATCACATGATTGTTGATATTCTAGCCTTCAGGATGTCACATGATTGCAGATTATCTGTTTGTTGTTCATGACGTCACTTGATTATAGATTGTGTTTATTGTTCATGACGTCACATGTTTGTAGGTTGTGTTTATTGTTGATGACATCACATGTTTGTAGGTTGTGTTTATTGTTCATGACGTCACATGTTTGTAGACTGTGTGTTTATCGTTCATGACGTCACATGTTTGTAGATTGTGTTTATTGTTTGTGACGTCACATGATTGTAGATTGTGTGTTTATCGTTCATGACGTCACATGATTGTAGATTGTGTGTTTATTGTTCGTGACGTCATATGATTGTAGATTGTGTGTCTATTGTTTGTGACGTCACATGATTGTAGATTGTGTGTCTATCGTTCATGACGTCATATGATTGTAGATTGTGTGTTTATTGTTCGTGACGTCACATGGTTATAGATTGTGTGTCTATTGTTCATGACGTCATATGATTGTAGGTTGTGTGCTTATTGTTCAGGACTGTATGTCTATTGTTCAGGACATAACGCAGACCATTGTTCAACGCTACATCTTTGACATTCAGAGGGAAGAGGAGATGGTGGCCGGTAAGTAGATCCTGTTGCACTGTCTGGATGATCACAGACTGACGAACAAACAGACAGACAGAGACACAGACAGACAGACAGACAGACAGACATTCAGAGGGAAGAGGAGTTGGTGGGTGGTAAGTGGTTCTTGTCACACAAATGTACTGAACACACTGTCTGGATGATCACAGACTGACGAACAGACAGACAGACAGAGACACAGAGAGACAGACAGACAGACAGACAGACAGAGACACAGAGAGACAGACAGACAGACAGACCAACAGACAGACAGAGGAAGAAGAGTTGGTGGGTGGGTAAGTGGTTCTTGTCACACAAATGTACTGAACACACTGTTTGGATGATCACAGACTGACGAACAGACAGACAGACAGAGACACCGAGAGACAGACAGACAGACAGACAGACAGAGACGCAGAGAGACAGACAGACAGGCAGACCAACAGACAGACAGAGGAAGAAGAGTTGGTGGGTGGGTAAGTGGTTCTTGTCACACAAATGTACTGAACACACTGTTTGGATGATCACAGACTGACGAACAAACAGACAGACAGACACAGAGAGACAGACAGACAGACAGACAGAGACACAGAGAGACAGACAGACAGACAGACCAACAGACAGACAGAGGAAGAAGAGTTGGTGGGTGGTAAGTGGTTCTTGTCACACAAATGTACTGAACACACTGTCTGGATGATCACAGACTGACGAACAGACAGACAGACAGAGACACAGAGAGACAGACAGACAGACAGACAGAGACACAGAGAGACAGACAGACAGACAGACCAACAGACAGACAGAGGAAGAAGAGTTGGTGGGTGGTAAGTGGTTCTTGTCACACAAATGTACTGAACACACTGTCTGGATGATCACAGACTGACGAACAAACAGACAGACAGAGACACAGAGAGACAGACAGACAGACCAACAGACAGACATTCAGAGGGAAGAGGAGATGGTGGGTGGTAAGTAGTTCTTGTCACGCTGTCTGGATGATCATAGACAGACAGACAGACAGACAGACAGACAGACAGACAGAGAGACAACAGACAGACTGACTGACTGACTGACAGATAGACAGAAAAAACAGACCGACAGACAGACCGACCGACAGAAAGACAAACAGATGGACAGACGGACATACATACATACATGCATACAGACAGACAGACAGACAGGTAGACAGACAGGTAGACAGATAGATACACACACATACACACACTGCACACACATGCACACACTACACGCACACACACACACTCTCACAGACAGACAGACAGATAGACAGACAGTCAGACAGAAAGACAGTCAGACCGACACACACACGCACTCTCTTTCTCTCACAGACAGACAGACAGACAGACAGACAGGCAGGCAGGCAGAAAGACAGACAAACAGACACACGCACAATTACACACACACTCTCTTTCTCACAGACAGACAGTCAGACAGAAAAACAGACAGACAGACACGTACACACACACACTCTCTCTCTCTCTCACAGACAGACAGACAGGCAGACAGACAGACAGACAGACAGACAGACAGACAGACTCTCTCTTTCTTCCCCCCCCCCTTTTCTGTCTCTCACTGACAAGCTCTGTCTGTCTGACACAGACAACATGGAGGAAGCCCGCCACAATCTGTTTCACACCAAGTGGGACCTGATGGAGCTGATGGACAGGAGAGACAACACCGTCACCCACCTCACACAGTGCGTCAAGGCCGTCTCCACTCAGTTGTCTACCCTGCGACACGCACCCGTACACCTACCCGACCTGGGCGACACGCCCTCAGAGTTACCTAACCTGAGAGAAAGACGCTCCGGTTGGCACGACCCTGACCAGACGTCGTCCGAGTTACCTACCTTTGACGAAACGCCTTTAGAGTTGTCGCACCTGAAGGGAATTTTGACGAGGTTTTCAGGCTTTGACCAGTTCCCATCGGAGTTGTTGAACCTGGAGACAGAACCCTACGCCACCCGCACCCCTACCCCTACCCCCAAACTCTCAGAGTTATCGGGTTTGTCAGGCTCCACCACCACTACCACTACTGCCAGTATCTCAGAGTTATCGGGTTTTGATCAATTCCCGGCAGAGTTGCTGAACTTGAACATAGGCCCCACCTCTACCGCCGTCATCAACGCCCCAGCCACCACCCTTACCACCGTGCGGCGTCGACTGTTCAGCGACAGCAAACGTCAGGATTATAACGTCAGTTTGGACAAGGTGGAGGAGGAGGAGGACGAGGTGGTGGTGGAAGGGGAGAGAAACCAGGAGAAAAATGGAGAAGAAGGGAAAAGGGAGAAAGCGACGATGAGACAAGAAGGGATGGAGAGGGTGAGAGACAGGGAGAGAGACAGGGAGAGACGGGGAGAAGACAGGGAGAGAGACAGGCGAAGACAGGAGAGAGACAGGTGAGAGACAGGGAGAGAGACAGGGTGAGAGACGGGTAGAGACAGTGAGAGACAGGGTGAGAGACAGGTGAGAGACAGGGTGAGAGACAGGGAGAGAGACAGGGAGAGAGACAGGGAGAGAGACAGGGTGAGAGACAGGGCGAGAGACAGGGAGAGAGACAGGGAGAGAGACAGGGCGATAGACAGGGCGATAGACAGGGAGAGAGACAAGGAGAGAGACAGGGCGAGAGACAGGGCGAGAGAAAGGGCGAGAGACAGGGCGATAGACAGGGAGAGAGACGGGCGAGAGACAGGGAGAGAGACAGGGAGAGACAGGGAGAGAAACAGGGAGAAAACAGGGAGAGAGACAGGGTGAGAGACAGGGAGAGAGACAGGGAGAGAGACAGGGAGAGAGACAGGAGAGAGACAGGGAGAGAGACAGGGTGAGAGACAGGGAGAGAGACAGGTGAGAGACAGGGAGAGAGACAGGGAGAGAGCAGGGAGAGAGACAGGGAGAGAGACAGGGAGAGAAACAGGAGAGAGACAGGAGAGAGACAGGGTGAGAGACAGGGAGAGAGACAGGGAGAGAGACAGGGAGAGAGACAGGGGAAGATAGGGAACATAAGAGCAGAGGCGGAGAGAGAGAAAGCGACCATGAGAGAAGAGGGTGAGAGGCTGGGGGAGAAGCAGGGAGATGGACAGGGGAAGGAGATGGGGGAGGAGATGGGGAAGAAAGGGAAGATAAGAACAGAGGGGGAGGGGGAGAAAGCAAGGATGAGAGAAGAGGGAGAGGGGGAGAGTCAGGCGGAGACAGGAGGAGATCAAACAGGAGGAGAAGGAGCAGAAAGGTGAAGAACGGTAAAGAGAAGAAGAACAAGACGAGGAGTTAGATGGCCATGAGACTGTTGATTAATTGATTGATTGATTGATTGATTGATCTTTGTTTTCCCACAGTACAGACTATAAGCACAACAATGTTTGATCAATTTTCTGTGACTACCTTTGTTAACACCTACTTAATAAAGCTAAAATGAAGCAAATATCACGAGTTATTCTAATAGTAATGATAAAAGCGACAGCAACAAGAATAATAATGTTAATAGTAAAAACAACAACAACAACAACAATAACAGCAACACCAAAAATTTCTACAGACACATACACGCACGCACGCACGCACGCTCGCGCGCGCGCGCGACCACACACACACACACACACACACACACACACACACACACACACACACACATACACACACACACACATGCAAAACACACACACACACACACACACACACTCTCTCTCTCTCTCTCTCTCCGTCTCTGTCTTGTCTCATTCACACACACACACACACACACAACACACACACACACACACACACACACACACACACACACACACACACACACACACACACACACACACCACCAAACAATCAAACAACTACCCCAAAAACCTAGAAAAACACAAGTTTATATAAGACTATTACTTATTTAAAAAAACATTACACGCAAGGATAATTTCATCACACATACATATCACAGACACATAACTTTTGTCAATCGCTGCCACACTATGCTTATCATCTGATGTAATAACAAACAACAGACATATACAGACGAATAACCACATGAATAAATCAGTAACACACATATGCGAATATAAGATACATCCGCATCAATAATATACACACGTAAATAAATGACACCACATAAAAACAAATAACTTTACTTACTTTACTTTTTCCTTCCGCTTGTACCGGTGGGCGTCGCGGGGAGATACAGTCGTCTGTCAGCAGCAAGGCGGGTGGCCTGGAGAAGGGACATCTCGTGAGCTCTAAGGGTGTCTGCCACGGAGTCGCTCCATCGTCGTCTTAGTCTTCCTCTGGCTCTCCAGCCAGAGTATCTGGTGTTGTATGCCCGAAGAGCTGGATGGTTTAGGGGCATACGTGTGAGGTGTCCGAACCACTTGATCCTCATATGTTCGATGTGTTGTAGGATTGGTGTTGCTCCTACCATGTCTCGTATCACCTCATTTCTGATCTTGTCCCGCCTTGTCTTGTTTATTGCTTTCCTCAGGCATTTCATTTCACAGGTGACCAGTTTTCTCTCGAGGAATTTAGTTAGGGACCATGTCTGGCACTGGTATGTCAGCGTTGGTAGAAAAATGGCGTTGATGAGTTTCGCCTTAGTGTTGGTGGGAATGCTGGGGTGTTTCAGGAGAGGGGCAAGTTGGTAGCTGACTGCGTTGGCTTTCTGGTCTCGATTTCTCTGTCTAGTTTGCCATTTTCAGTGAAGATGCTGCCAGGTATTTAAATTCACTGGCTTGCTTCAACTGGGTTCCGTTGATGTTGATATCCAGTTTGTTTGGTCTCTTACTGACAGTCATGACCTCGGTCTTGCTGACGCTGATTTTCATGCCGTATGTCTCGCAGCTTTCATTGAGCTGGTCTGTGTGCTCCTGTAGCTGTATCTTGTCATTGTCCACCATTGCCTGGTCGTCCGCAAACATGAGTTCATTGAGTGCCTCAGGGTCTGGGTTTGCCTCCTTCGTAATCTGATCTATATAGATCACGAAGAGAAGAGGGGAGAGATTACAGCCCTGCCTTACTCCCGATGTCACTGGGAACCAGTCAGATGTTCCACTGGCGGTGCGGACTGCACTCCTGCTGCTGGTGTAGATGGCCCGAATGTTGTCTAGCAGCTGGCCCTTGACGTCGTACTGCTCGAGGACCTTCCATAGCTTGTCTCTGTTGACTCGATCAAAGGCCTTTTCTTGATCAACGAATACAAGATGGAGATCTCGGTCGTATTCGATCGCCCTCTCGCACAGTTGTCGAAGTGCAAAGATTGCATCGGTGCACCCTCTTCCTTTTCTGAAGCCAAATTGGGCGTCACTGAGGAGATGTTCTGTTTTCGCTCGAGTGCGCTGCTCCACGATCTTTGCGTACATTTTCCCTACATGGCTGAGTAGTGATATGCCTCTGTAGGTACTGCAGTCTTTCTTGCTGCCCTTCTTCTTCCATATTGGCACCACTATTGCATTTTGCCAGTCTTCTGGTACTTTTCTCTCCTCCCAAGCTTTCTGAAAGATGGTGGTGAGCCACTGAATTCCGGTTTCACCGCACACATGGATGGCTTCAGTTGTTATGCCGTCGACTCCAGCTGCCTTTCCTTTAGGACTGGTCTTCACTGCTTTTCTCACTTCACTCTCTAGGATGGTAGGTTCTGAGTGGTCTGGGTGGCTGGGGGTGAACCGGGACTGTGTGTCTTGTGCCCGTACTCCTGATGGGTTGAGTAGGTCTTTAAAATAGTTTTCCCATCTCTTCACTATTTTCTCCTCTTCATGCAATGCTTCCCCGTTTGCATCGTTGATGATAGTAGTTGGATCGAAAGGTTCATCTCGCACTCTCATGGCTTTCACACTCTTGTAAAACTCTCTTGGGGAAGCTTTGCATGTTTCACAGAGTTTTTCACCATACTGGGTCCATGACGTTTCCTTTGCTGTTCTCACAACTTTCTTGCTGTGTCTTCTTGCAAATCTGTACTTGATGTAGTCCTCTTCATCCTTTGACTTGACCCAGATCTTGTATAGTTTCTTCTTTTCCTTGATAGCATCCTTCACTTCTTTGTTCCACCAAGCTGTTGCCTTTCTGTTTCTTCCTCCTGTCTTCTTGGTGCCACAGGCTTCTTTTATAGTGTCCAGGAGGACTGTCTTGAAGATGCCCCAAGCTTCCTCTACGTTTAGTAATGTAGGGTCACTACAATCCAATTTTTCACTGATGGTGCATCTGATCTGAGTCTGCACCTCTTCGTCTTGAAGCTTGTGTATGTTGAGTCTTTCCGGCTGTTTCTTCTTTTTAGTGAACCTCCTCTTCTTCTGAGTGACCAACGTCGTGATGATTGGCCTGTGGTTTGTGTCCAGGCCTGCGTTGGGGATGGCTCTTGAGTCTCTGATGTTGCTCCGCATTCGAGATCTTGCTAGTGTGAAGTCGATTTGAGATGAGACATCGATGTCGCTCCATTTGTACCAGGTGTAGATCTGAGTAGCTCTGTGCTGGAAGAAGGTGTTGGTGATAATAAAATCCTGCTCTGCACACAGTTCCAATACATGGTTGCCGTTGTAGTTGCATGGTGTTCTGTGGTCACTGTGTGGACCAAGGTGTTTTGTCTATGGTGTTCTTCTCTCTCCGACTGCCATTGAAATCTCCCATGACGTACAGGTCTTCTTGGTCCGGGATGCTGTTGATGGTGTCCGAGAGTTTTCGAAGAAGGAGTCCTTATCCTCATCTGAGTAGGAGTCATTACATGGTGCATACACTTGGATGTAGTTGTTGATCTTGTTGTTCTCCCTAATGCCGATCTTCAAGAGTCTTTCTGAAATGAACTCCGTACTCACTAGGTCTTTTGCCTTGTCATGGTGTAGGATGAAACCCACGCCATGTGCTGCTCTCTGTTCCTTGCTTACACCGCTCCAAATGAGTACATAGTTGGCATCTATTTCCTTTGTTCCTGTTCCTCTCTTTCTGGTGTCTGCAATGCCCAGTATGGAGATCTTGCGCTGGGTCATGAACTCTACTATCTCTGGTTCTTTGTTCGTTAAACCGCAAATGTTCCAGGTCCCAACCTTTTTGTTTTTCTTTAATCGTTGTCCGTTTTCCTCGCCGCGTCGTTTTCCGTTGTAATCAGTCCGTTTGTATCTCCTTATATTGTATTGAGCAATTTGTTTATCCACTGCCGGCCTGCTAAGCCAGTCACAGCTTCACCAGTGCCCCGTTGGCCAGCATTACCTGTTTCCACCTCCCACGACGAGGACGAGGGGTTGGGCTTTGGGAGGCAAAAACAAATAACACTTACATAAAATCAATAACATATACATGTAAATCAATCAGGTATATAAATAAATAACGTTCATTAAACCAATAACACAGAAATCAATGACAGATACATATAAATCAGTTTTATAGTCATATAGATAAATAACACTCATTCATAAACCAATAACACGTAAAAATTAATAACACATACATAAATCAATGACATACACATAAAGATAAATAACACACATATAATCAATAACACACATATGTAGATTTACAACACATACAAATCAATAATACATACATATAGATCAATACAGACAATCTAAGTAGATGGACATACATATAAATCAATAAACGGACATTAAATAAACAACACATATAACTATAACAATTACATATAGCTCACTAACAGGACGCAATGAACAACACACAACACAAAACAACACACACATACACACACACACATACAAACACAACATACATACACACACACATACACACGCACACACACACACGTACACACAACACCACATACACACATACACACACACACACACACATACACACACACACACATACACACACACACACACATTAAAGGAGAGTAGAAGGGAGAAAAGAAGGAAGAGAAAGAAAGAAGGAGAGTGAAGAACAAGGACAGGAAAGAACAACGAGACGAAGAAGGAAGGAGAGGAAGAAAATGAGAAAAAGCAACAAGGAGAGGAAATAATAAGGAGAGGAAGCAACAAGGAGAGGAAGCAACAAGGAGAGGAAATAACAAGGAGAGGAAGCAACAAGGAGAGGAGCAACAAGGAGAGAAATAAAAGGAGAGGAGCAACAAGGAGAGGAAATACAAGGAGAGGAAGCAACAAGGAGAGGAATAACAAGGAGGGAAGCAACAGGAGAGAATACAAGGAGAGGAAGCAACAAGGAGAGGAAATACAAGGAGAGGAAGCAACAAGGAGAGGAATAACAAGGAGAGGAAATAACAAGGAGGAATAACAGGAGAGGAAATAACAAGGAGAGGAAGCAACAAGGAGAGGAAGCAACAAGGAGAGGAAATACAAGGAGAGGAAGCAACAAGGAGAGGAAATACAAGGAGAGGAGCAACAAGGAGAGGAAATAACAAGGAGAGGAAGCAACAAGGAGAGGAAGCAACAAGGAGAGGAAATAACAAGGAGAGAAGCAAAGGAGAGGAAGCAACAAGGAGAGGAAAACAAGGAGAGGAAGCAACAAGGAGAGGAAGCAACAAGGAGAGGAAGCAAAAGGAGAGAATAACAAGGAGAGGAAGCAACAAGGAGAGGAAGCAACAAGGAGAGGAAGCAACAAGGAGAGGAAATAATAAGGAGAGGAAGCAACAAGGAGAGGAAATAATAAGGAGAGGAAGCAACAAGGAGAGGAAGCAACAAGGAGAGGAAAGCAACAAGGAGAGGAAGCAACAAGAGAGGAAGCAACGAGGAGAGGAAACAATAAGGAGCGGAAGCAACAAAGAGAGGAAGTAACAAGGAGAGGAAGCAACAAGGAGAGGAAAGCAACGAGGAGAGGAAATATGGGAGCGGAGCACAAAGAGAGGAAGTAACAAGGAGAGGAAGCAACAAGGAGAGGAAGCAACGAGGAGAGAAACAATAAGGAGCGGAAGCAACAAGAGAGGAAGTAACAAGGAGAGGAAGCAACAAGGAGAGGAAAGCAACGAGGAGAGGAAATAATAAGGAGGGGAACCCACAAAGGAGGAAGCAACAAGAGAGAAGCAACAAGAGAGGAAGTAACAAGGAGAGAAGCAAGAGGAGAGGAAGCAACAAGGAGAGGAAGCAACAAAGAGAGGAAGTACAAAGGGAAAGCAACAAGGAGAGGAAGCAACAGGAGAGAAATAATAAGGAGTGGAAAGCAACAAAGAGAGGAAGTAACAAGGAGGGAAACAACAAAGAGAGGAAGCAACAAGGAGAGGAAGCAACGAGGAGGGAAAGATAAGGAGAGGAAGCAACGAGGAGAGGAAACATAAGAGAGGAAGCAACAAAGAGCGGAAGCAACAAGGAGAGGAATGCACAAGGAGAGGAAGCAACAAGGAGAGGAAGCAACAAGGAGAGGAAGCAACGAGAGAGGAAATAATAAGGA
>JAPXFY010003817.1:0-5000 GCA_030674185.1 Monoplex corrugatus | reverse complement strand
TAATATTTTGTAAGGGAACTTTATTAATTAAAAATGTCTTGATTGTTTTTCAATTTCTTTGCCTTTAATCTGTAGCACTTTTGCTTTCTTGGCGTTCAAGTTTAAGCCAGCCTTTTTGCTTGCTGTCCTGTATAGAATTCTTTTCAAATTGGTTATGTTGTCTGCTAACAGCGCAGTATCGTCTGTATAGCTCAGGTTTGTGAGTGTTTTCCTCCTATCTTTATACCTATGTCTTCAATATCAGTATCTCTAATGACTTGTTCTGTATAGCTATTAAAGAGATACGATGAAAGGATACAACCTTGTCTAACTCCTCTGTAGATGTTGAAACATTCGCATTTCTGACTTCTATCTAATTGTAGCCTTTTGATCTTTGTATGATGAGGCAATTAATGGAATAAGATATTTTAAAAAGCCCATTTTGACCATTGCGTTGAACAGGTGGAGATAAATGAATTTATCAAATGCTTTTCTATAGTCTATAAAGGTGACAAAAGTTTCTTCATCAGTGTTTTTTATTTTTTCTATGAACATTTGTAACACAAATGACATGTCATTTGTGCCTCTGTTGGATCTGCAGCCTGTCTGGCAGTCAGTTCTTCTTCTGTCTTGAACCCCAAGATAATAGTACCATTGTTAAAATCCAGTATACTCCTGTTAAATCATTCTTTAAAATATCGTACGTGAATACAAAATGAATGGCTAGAAAGGAGGTTCATGCCTGACATGAAACACATAAAAAACCAAAGTCTTCAATACGGTGCTCGATATAGCACAAATTCCAGAGTGGGGAAAAAGTTGAATTTCTTTTGATTTTAAATATGCCAAATTTGCCATCTTTTCTTTTTTTTCGTCTTTGTTTCTTACTAGTGTTTCCCACATCCTTTGTCATTGCTCCTTTTTAGAGTAAAATGGTGATATATATATACAATATGCAATATCAACTGTCTGCAAGTCCATCATTAAAATGGGCGAGTTGGCGTTTTACTTAGTGTTCCTCAGCTGTTATTGTGTGCTTGGATATTTCTATGACTAATATAATAATAATATAATATAATATACAAGGTAGAAAGATAGAAAGAAACTCTAGGGACAGCTAGACAACAGAAGGTCTTCAGAGAAGTAACCCCCTTTAGACAAGTGTTTCGGCCCTGAATTCCTTACACTCTCTGGGGGCCCGGCCACATCCAGGTCATGACTCCTGGATGCCCTTCTGCTGTTGTCTATTTTTTTTTTTTTTTTTTTTCCCACGCCGGGGATCGAACCTGGGCGATTCTGCGCTTCAGAACTGCGGTACGCGGTTTTACCAATGTGCTAACGGGGCACACATCATCTGTAGGGAATTTAATCCTTATGAAGTTCACTTTTTTCGTTCCTCCTTGCCCAGATCCAGCTTGAGCTCCTTTCTGCTGCCTCTGCCATCGCTTTAAGGGCTCTAGTCCTCTTCTTCCCAGAAATGGCGAGTTGTTTCATGAGATCATAAGCGGAGGTGCCCACAAACCCTCTTGCCCCGACCTCTATGGCGAAGATTTTGACCCGCAGACCTGCTTTCTTCAGGGTGCTGGCAAGACCGGCGTATTTTTCGGTCTTGTAGATATGTGCTTCTTCCATTCTGCTTTCGTATGGCACAGTGAGTTCTATCAGAATCACTTGTTTCGAGGAGTCAGAGTGGAGAGCGATGTCTGGTCTCATGCCTGTCTTGCTGATGACATCTGGGTAATTTCTCCACTCTGGGAGGTCTGCTGTACACTCCCAGTCGACTGCTCCATCCAGAAGACCCTTTGGCAATGTGCTGGTTGTCATAGCACTTTCGGGCCAGACCTGTTTCCCTCCTGCTTTGTAGAACGTTGTCATAGCAATTGGTGCGTTTGGGGTCATGGTTTTTTCGCTAACCACATCTGTGATCACTTTCAGAACTTGGTTGTGCCTCCATGTATACCTTCCTTGGGCTAGCGCTACTTTGCAAGAGCTTAGGACATGTTCCACTGTTTGTTTCTTCTGACAGAGCGGACATGCTGGGTCGTCTGATTTCCCCCATTTCACTAAGTTTGCATTCGAGGGGAGCAGGTCATATACAGATCTGAGGAGGAAGCTTATCCTTAGAGGAGCCATGTGCCACATATCGTTCCAGCTGAGACTTCTTTGGAGTGCACTGTCCCATGTTGTCCATTGCCCCTGTTGACCTTGCTGGACTGCCTTCTGCACTCTTTTGACATCTTCTTCTTCCTTCAACTCCTGTATGATCATGTCTCTTTTTTCCTTCCCTTTGGCTTTGGACCACCACTGCATTTTTGTTGCTCCCAGTCCCTGTCTGTTGGTTTGCGTGTGTCCAATTATTTCTTTGATGCTGAGGTTTCTCTTGGCATTGTTTACAGCCTCTTGGACTTTCCACTTTCTGCCAGTTCTCAGCTTTGGATGAACTGATCTCACGATATTGTCTTCCGATTCCTCCAGCATGCTCAACAGTCTTGCTTTTCCAACTTTGTATTCCTCCACTATGGATTTGAGAGGTAGCTTCAGCATTGCTTGACGACAGTAGAATGCAACATCAGTGAGACCAGGTGGGACACCGAGCCATTTTCTTGTGTATTTGTTGATTTTGGCTTCCATTGCTTCGACTGTGCTGGTGCAAATGTCATAGATTAGCAGTGGCCACAGCAGCTTTGGTATCAGCATGAACTGTAGACACCAGACTTTGTATTTGCCTGGCAGTCCGCAGTTATCTATTTTCTTCAGGCCTTCTTCTGCTGTTTGCTTGGTTTCACATCCCCTTTGTGTGTCTTTCAGGGAGTCATCATACCATCTTCCGAGACTTTTTACTGGCTCTTCTGTGACAGTGGGGATGGCTTGGTTGGCTACCATGAATTTGACTGAATCTGCCACTTTTCCTTTTCGCAGTGAGAGACTTCGGGATTTCTTAGGTTTGAACCTCATTCTTGAAGAGGCCACCAGCTCATCCAGCTGCTTTAAGATTTGGTGTGTCTCTTCCTCATCCGTGGACAAGACTGTTGTGTCATCCATGAAAGCTTTCAGAGGAGGCATCTGGTATCCATCTCCCAGATTCACTGGACCTGAACTCTTCATTGCAGCTTTCAAGATGACTTCCATTGCCAACACGAACAGTATGGGAGAGATTGCACAGCCCATTGCAATGCCCACCTCTAGGTCTATCCAGTCCGTGGTGTATTCTTTGGTAGAGAACCGCATTGAGAACCCTTGGAAATACTTCCTCAGCATTGTTCGGATGTTTTCTGGGATGTGATACATTTCAAGAGCCAGCTGGATCATATCGTGTGGAACTGATCCATATGCATTCGCCAGATCAAGCCAAACTACGTCAATGTTTCTCTTCTCTGTTCTTGCTTTTTGGATGGCATCCCAAATCAACGTGGCATGTTCCAAGCATCCAGGCATTCCTGGTATGCCTCCCTTTTGGACTGACATATCCAGATACTTGTTTTCAGTCAGGTATTTTGTCAATCTTGCTGCCATAACAGAGAAGAAGATTTTCCCCTCGACGTTCAGAAGTGATATTGGCCTGAACTGATTGATGCTGCTGGAGTTCTGCTCCTTCGGAATGTACACTCCTTCAGCTCTCATCCATTGGTCGCTGATCTTCTGGTTCCTCCATGCTGATCGAATCATCTTGTGGAGCCACTCGAGCACTTTTGGGCATTTCTTGTAGAGCAGGTATGGTATTCCGTTTGGTCCAGGTGCTGACTTGGCTCTGGCTTTCTTTACTACGTTCTTCACTTCATCCAGTGTTGGTGGTTTGTTATTGAATTTTCCTTCTGGCGCTGCAGGCCAAACCAGATTCTGGATTTCAAGTGGTGCCTCGCGCTGAGAATCGGAATATGTTTCCCTGAGATGCTGCTCTAGGGTTTCCTTGCCCACTGTGAGAGTCCCTGATTTGGGTTGTTCAAACAGCTTTCTTGAAAAGTCAAAGGGATCTTTGAAGAAACGATCTTGAGTCTTCTTCTTTTTGCTCTTTCTTCGCCTTGCTGATTCCACTTTGCTGAGAGCATTGTGTTTGGCCTTCAGATCTTTCCAGAGTTCCAGGAGCCCTTGCTTCTCGAATTCTGAGGCAGTTTTCATTCGCTTTTTAAGCTTCCTTTTCTCCCTCCGGATGCTCTCCATCTGTTGCTGTCTTCTGGATTTCTGGGGAGGCGTTTTTGTCTTTGGCTGCTTCACTCCATAAGTGTCCCTGCAGATAGAGTATATGATGCCTCCGTATGTGTCAAGTTTGTGTTCCAGCGTTACTGTTCCCTATTAGCGCATTCAGCTTAAGGACAAGTTCCTCATCTAATTTCTCCCATTGTTCTTTTGCACCGGCATGCGGCAAATTGAGTTTTCCACGTTTGGCGTTAAGAGCTTGTGCAAAATCCGCATCAGAACCGTCAGCGTGGATGTCCTTGGCACTATGGTTTAATTCCTGGCCTTGGTCATCCAACGTCTCACCTGCTATCGCAGTGCGCTGCTGCTGGTTCCTATGTGTCTTCAAACAGCCCATTTTTGTCCTGTGGATCTTCATGCCGCGTTTGGTGGTGAATCTCCTTCCACACGCACACGGAAATTCCAACTGGTCATTAATCATGGTCCGTTGTGCGTTTCCAGTCGTGATGGAGTCAGTGCCGATGGATTCATCATTCTCTCCCCCTTTCGGTGAATCCTGGGAGCATCTTTCATTTGAAAAACTCGTGGCATGTTATCAAAGGCAAGGTGGGAAGCCAACCCACAAAGCCCGCAGATCTAGTCTTTCCCAGTGTCCTTCGGTCTTTCCCGAATGTCCTCCGAACTATTCCCGGAAGTCAATGGACTGACCATGTGCAGGTAGAAAGAAACTCTAGGGAGAGCTAGACAACAGAAGGTCTTTAGAGAAGTAACCCCCTTTAGACAAGTGTTTCGGCCCTGAATTCCTTACACTCTCGGGGGGCCGGGCCACATCCAGGTCATGACTCCTGGATGCCCTTCTGCTGTTGTCTATTTTTTTTTTTTTTTTT
>JAPXFY010003816.1:15000-20193 GCA_030674185.1 Monoplex corrugatus | reverse complement strand
GGCGGAGGCGCATCGGAGGTGGCTGGCAGGGTCGGCCAGGCCAGGACGGCATTCAAGAGGATGACAAGCATTCTTACCAACAAATGCCTATCAATTAACATCAGAAAGAGAGTCCTTGAATGTTATATAGAACCAATACTGTTGTATGGATGCGAGGCGTGGACACTCAGCAAGCAATGCCAGAGCAGGGTCGAGGCAGCCGAGATGTGGTTTCTCAGAAGAATGTTGAGAGTTCCATGGACAGCAAAGAAAACAAACGAGACAGTCTTGATGGAGGCAGACACAAATAGATCACTCATAAGGAAGATTGGGAAAAGACAAGCAACATTTATAGGCCATTTTATGAGGAAGGGGGAATTGGAGATCCTGGTCACAATGGGAAAGCTGGAGGGAAAGAGAACACCAGGTAGACCCAGGGAGAGAATGCTGGACGGACTTGCAGAGTGGCTGGGGATGAGGAGGGTGGGGGAGATGCTGGGGGCAACGAGAGATAGAGATGGTTGGAAGTCCATGGTCGCCAACGCCATGCGGCAGGGCACCTGATCATGATGATGAATAAATCTGGTCGTCAACCAGCACCCAAGATATACAGACACCTGCAGTGCTGGCCCGAAAAATTGAGCAACATCTTCAGTGATGCATCCATGAAGTGGATGAGACTCGACTGCATGGCCCCAGTTCCAGCCTTTCCAGTGAGCCCCATAACATGCTCGCTCCTGGCTAGGGGCCAGTTCAGGTCAAATAATGTCATGATTACTTGGACTCATAGGGGCCAAAACCCACGACGTGTCCACTCAACACTCATCATCTATCTATCTATCTATCTATCTATCTATCTATCTATCTATCTATCTATCTATCTATCTATCTATCTATATATCTATCTATCTATCTATCTCTATCTATCTCTCTATCTCTCTATCTATCTATCTATCTCTCTATCTATCTATCTATCTCTCTATCTATCAGTCTGTTTATCTATCTATCTATCTATCTATCTATCAGTCTGTTTATCTATCTATCTATCTATATATCTATCAGTCTGTTTATCTATCTCTCTATCAGTCTGTTTATCTATCTATCTATCTATCTATCCACACCACACACACACACACAGGTACGTTGTATGTCTCTCTCTCTCTCTCTCTCTCTCTCTCTCTCTCTCTTCTGTCTGCCTCTCTCTCTCTCTCTCTGTCTCTCCCTCTGTCTGTCTGAGTGTCTGTCTGTCTGTGTGTCTGTCTGTGTGTCTGTCTCTCTGTCTCTCTCTCTCTCTCTATATATATATATATATACATAATATATATATATATATATATACATGTATATTGTATATATATATATATATGTATATATATATATACATATATACATATATACATATATATATATATATATATATATATATAATATGTGTGTGTGTGTGTGTGTGTGTGTATGTATGTATGTATGTATGTACGTATACTGACACCACTTTCAGAAAACTTCAAAATGAACACAGAATGTATACTGCTGGATAATGATCATGATTATACATTACAGGAACAGTGGAATTCTGTTGATTTGTTATTTGGTTATCATTTTAAATGACTAACGTAAAAGAAAGAAAGAAAGAAAGAAAGAGCGAAAGAAGAGATAAGCGTGATGAATATATGTAGACATAACAGTTTTGTCTTTCATTGACATTATGATGCCTAGCATCGTGGAGACAGGGACATGCAGAAGACTACAGGTGCTGATGCTGGGATTGAGTGTGGTAATGTTGTAATGTACATATCATGGATTGAATAAATTTGTTTTTCCTCAAAGAGATCTGTAGTATCAAGATATGTATTTGTGTGTGTGTGTGTGTGTGTGTGTATGTATGTATGTATGTATGTATGTATGTATGTATGTAGTATGTATGTATGTATGTATTTATGTATGTATGTATGTATGTATGTATGTATGTACGTGTGTATGCATTTATGTATGCGTGTATGTATGTATGCGTATATATTTGTGTGTATTTTTGTGTGTGTGTGTGTAAGTATGAATGTATGTAGGTATGTATGTATGTATGCATGTATGTATGTATGTATGAATGTATGTATATATGTATGTATGTATGTATGGACAGATGGATGGATGGATGAATGTATTAATGTATGTATGTGTGTATATGTATGTATGTGTGTATATGGATGAATGTATTAATGTATGTATGTGTGTATCTCCCCCCCTGTCCACCATCATCAACTCCCACTCTATAAAACACCACTTCTATGCTGATGACACCCAACTTCTAGACAGTGACTCACCTGACAATATACAGCGCCTCCTGACTCGCACCACTGAGTGTTACTCGGACATCAAAAATTGGATGACATACAACAAACTTCAGCTTAATGATGACAAGACAGAAGCTATCCTCATTGGCACCCGTCAGAAACTTTCTCAGCTGCCTCCTCTTTCTCTCCCATTATGTAACACATCAGTCCCAATTTCTGATTCAGCTAAAAACCTTGGTGTCTGCATTGACTCTACTCTCGCCATGAACAACTTTGTTTCTCAAACTGCCAGATCTTGCTACTATCACCTCCATTGTATAAGCCTGATCAGGAAGTATCTCTCTGTGGAAACAACTGCAAAACTCGTTCTCTCCTTCATAATGTCTCGCATTGACTATTGCAATTCACTCCTGTCTGGTCTTCCTGCCTCCACCACTCACATCCTACAGCGCATTCAAAACAATGCTGCACGCCTTGTACTCAAAAAGAAAAAAAGCTGACCACATATCTCCTCTCCTGGCACAACTTCACTGGCTCCCTGTATCAAAGCGCATACAGTACAAACTAGACACCATGTGCTACAAAAGCCTCAATAACGCAGCCCCCGATTGCCTGTCAAGCCTACTTGAGATCTATGTTCCCTCACGTACCCTCCGCTCTGCCTCCGATCCTCTGTCTTTTCGCTTTCCACGCACTAAGCTCAATACCTATGGTCCACGAGCCTTCTCTGTTTCTGGTCCGCTCTCCTGGAACAAACTTCCTCTCTCAGTCCGTCAGCAACCTACTTTTGTCTCCTTCAAGTCCGCTCTCAAAACTCACCTTTTCTCCTCTGCATAAAATCCTGACCTCACTCAATCCCCTCTGCAGCCTGTCTCCACTCGGAGGGGAAACATATTGCAATATACAATTGTATATAATATGCTCTCTATGGTTTTCCATTGTTTTTATTCTTTCTCCCCATTTATAGCCGTGTGTGTGTGTGTGTGTGTGTGTGTGTGTGTGTGTGTGTGTGTGTGTGTGCGTGGGTGCGTGTGTGTGCGTGCGTGCGTGCGTGTGTGTGCGTGCGTGCGTGCGTGCGTGTGTGTGTTTCAGCGCTTAGATTTGATTTTATCAAGATTTTGCGCTATATAAATATTGTAATTATTATTATTATTATTATATATATACACGTATGTATGTATGTACGCATACGTACGTTGGCACGTAGTAGTAGGCCTCCTTCGGTCATGACTGACCATGGACAAAGTACATCCGTTCTAATGTCTAGATGGGCTGTCTGCTTGGTCCAAGCAGCGTCGCCTGTGACTGTACAGACCAATGCGAGAGAGGCAGTCTCTGTCGCAGCGGTCGCATGTGTATGCTGATGCTGGTCTGTTGGCTGTCATCCCTTTTCTGCGAACTCGCTTTTCTGCTGCAACAGCTGACAGTTTGTCCTCACCAATCCGCAGCTGTTTCTTGAGAGTAGTTCTCCAGCTGTTGCGGTCGTCTGCGAGGTCCTCCCAGGACTCAGTGTTGTCTCAAGCGCCTTCATGTCACGCTTGCAAACGTCTTTGTATCTCAGCTGTGGGCGGCCAATGTTTCTCTGCCCTGTGGCAAGTCCATCATAAAGATGTCTTTTGGGATGCGACCATCTTCCATGCGGCGAACGTGGCCCAACCAGCGCAGCCGACGCTGTCTCAGCATGGTATGCATGTCCAGTACTTGTTTGCGCGGCGCCTGGCGTTAAGCTGAACCTTACGTCTGGCAGCCCTGAGGATTTGCAGGTTCTTCTCACTGGGTGACCGCTTATACTTGGTGAGTGCGGCACGCTTGGCCTCAACAGTGGGAGTCATCTCTGATGATTTGGCCTCAAACCAGTCGTGGGACTTCACAGTTTTCTTCCCAAAGGTGGCCATAGCAATGCGGTGCATGGTGTCTCGTAGCGTTTCCCATCTCTCAGTGGCAGTGTCTCTGGGCTGCAATGCATCGTATTCTCTCTGAAAGGCCTCTGCGAACTGTTCTACAAGATCTGGCCGAGACATCTTGCTGACGTCAATGCGAGGGTTCCCTTGTTTCTTTGAGCAGTAGAACTTCTTTGGTTGTAGCCTGATCTTGCAACATACCAGAGAGTGGTCTGTGTCGCAGTCTGCGCTGTGATAAGAGCGAGTGTGGAGAACGTTTTTGATAGCGGCACGTCTTACTAGGATCAAATCCAGTTGGTGCCAATGTTTTGAGCGGGGATGCCTCCAGGAGACTTTGTGCTGAGGCTTCATCTTGAAGAAGGAGTTGGCGATGCACAGTTCATGGCAGGCGCAAAACTCAAGCAGTCGCTGTCCATTCTCATTCATTTTCCCCACTCCAAAGGAACCGAGGCAGAAGGGCCATGAGTCATTGTCTGCACCCACTCTGGCGTTGAAGTCGCCCAGGAGAACAAGTTGTTCTGTCCTGGGGATGTTCCTTATGGTTGATGCAAGATTTTCGTAGAACTCATCCTTGGTGTCTGGAGAGGCGGACAGAGTTGGGGCATAAACGCTGATGAGAGTGACATAGCCTTCGGTAGTGTTGAGGCGGAGAGTCAAGAGTCGTTCTGAACCGCCGCTGCCTGGTTCAATCATGTTCAGCAGGCTATTCCTTACTGCAAAGCCTACTCCGTGCTCTCTTGGGGCATCAGAACTCTTTCCTTGCCAGAAGAAGGTATAGTCCCTTTCCTTTAGTGCTCCTGAGTCAGCCAGCCGTGTTTCCTGCAGAGTGGCATTGAGCCTCTTTAGTTCGCTGTTTATGACGGCGGTTTTTCTGGCGTCGCAGATGTCTTGCAGATCTTGGGAGAGCCCAGGCATCATTGTTCGGACATTCCAACAGCCCAGTTTCACTGCTGATCCTTTTCCTGATCCGTTTCTTGAATTTGAATTTTTCTTTTTGTTTGGTGCGGTAATTAACGACCTGCTTG
>JAPXFY010003816.1:0-10000 GCA_030674185.1 Monoplex corrugatus | reverse complement strand
AAGATTCACATCAGCAAGGTCACGAAAGAGTTCCTGGACATCACTGATAAATACAACATCGAACCACGTGGTCAGATCGATGTCAAGGTCAGTCTCCAAACGACGACGACGACGATGATGATGGTGATGATGATGATGATGATGATGATGATGATGCTCTGATGATGATGGCAGTGGTGGTGGCTGTGGTGGTGGTGATGATAATGATGGTGTTGTGGTGGTGACGATGATGATGAAGATGATGGCTGTGATCTTGATGATTATGATGACTGCGATGATGGTGGTGGTGGTGGTGGTAATGGTAAGGATGAACATGGCAGTGAAGATGACAGTGAAATTGATGACAGCGATTCTGTCGTTGATTATGATGGTGATGATGATAGTGATGACGATGATGATGACTACGACTACGACGACGACAATGATAATGATGATGATGATGACAACGCCACGTTACGATTAATCCGGTGTTTGTAATACTGATGACAGCAACGACTCACGATCAACGACGGCGAACGACTGGCAGAATATACAGAGCTGGTGCTCCTTTCTTTATATACTGTTTGGTCAGTTTGTTGTTTTTTGGATCAATCGATTATTATAATAGGCTGGAGGAAAACAGCGAGGGAGGCGCAGAAAGGAGAGAGAGAGGGGGGGGGGGAGAGAGAGAGAGTGAGACAGACAGACAGACAGACAGACAGACAGACAGACAGACAGGGAATGACAGTAGCGATGACGACGATAATTTGTCTTCTAAATATGGAAACTGTAGGAGTAAAAGTTCAGTTTTACAAGCTTGCCGCTGCTAATCTACGTATTTATACAGATAAACATAAGTAGATAAATGGGTAACAAATACACAAAAACACCCGAAATGTAATGAAATGAAATTACATTATTTTATGTTTTCAACAGCATAAATAGTTGCTCATAGGCCAACTAGCATAGCTGCCATTGTTTCAATCGAATAAAGGGAAGTAGGACACTGCAAAAGAATTATCAAAAATTAGAAGAAAACAGAACACATGTAGTATGCATACAATACACAAACTGCGCCCACAGACACATACAACATACTCGTACTCACAGACACAGAGAGATAAATAGATATGTAGACAGGTAAATAGATAGATAGAAAGAAGAAAGCAGACAGACAGATAGATATATAGATAGATAGATAGATGATACATAGAACATAGATACATAGACATAGATACATAGATACATGATAGATAGATAGATAGTATAGATAGATAGATAGATAGATAGATAGATAGATAGGATGAGATAGATGGATGGATGGATGGATGGATAGATGGATAGAGGGATATATGGATGGATAGATAGATGGATGATGGATAGATGGAATGGATGGATGATGATGATGGATGGATGGATGGAGATAGATATACAAGATATACAATATATGCAAACAAACACACACAATCCAAAAAGCAGGCATGAATACAAATAAAGAGAAAATGAAAAAAAAATGCATCCTCATGCGATGTGCGTATGTTGTGTGTCTGTCTCTCCCTGTTATTTGTTCAAGACAGGAGTTAGTGCTTGCTTGAAGCTGTGTGAGTTGTTGTTGATGCTGCTGCTGTTTTATTGCTGGTGTTAGCGGTGGTGGTGGATTGCTTTTTTTGTTTTTGTTTGTTTGTTGTTTGTTTTTTGTTTGTTGTTTGTTTATTTTTTGTTTACATTTTCTGTGTTAATTCAGTAGTCACAAATTAGGACAACGGCTTCTTCTTTCAGAATGCCATGATGATTCCAGACGATGGGATGATAATCTTGATGTTATTGCTGCCCGTTCTGGATGAATCTGTGTGACAGGGTTTTAATCTACACTTCTCCTCTTTATCAATTAATATAACTGCCGTCAACCAGGCCTGAGAGATATTATAGATACCTGCAGTGTCGGTAAGGAAATTTGAGCAGCATACTCAGTGACTCATGGCTGAAGTGGATGAGAATCGGCTATGTGAGTCCCTGCCGAATAAACCCATAGTGCGTTTAGCTGAGAAAGAAAAAAAAGATAAGACGCGGATAGGATTTGAAAAAAAAAAAATAACAAATAAAGAAACGAATCCTTCCCATTGATTTTGACAGTATTGATGGAATTCAAACCCCAACACCCAATGCTTAGTCCATCGCGCTAACCTGGCACCACAGTGACAGGTCTGACCTCCAGTGAAATGGTTGGGGGAACATACCGTTACGTCAAACGGAATAAATTTGTCCCCAGATAAAGGTCTTAAAATTAGTGGAATCCACACGCCATCTTTCGGCAGAAGGTGAAACCAAAGGGAAAGAACTCAAGATGAAGGGCGTAATGATTAGCAGACGTTAAGTGCAAAGAAAGCAAGTGGAAGAAGCAAACGGGTACAAATCGATACCTAACTCTTTGCACACCAACACCGTGTGCTGCCAAACAGCCAAGGAACAAACAAACAACAAACACAAAAAAAAGAGAGAGAGAGAAGTGAATTCAATATAATCAAATCACTACACTGATCTTGTCGCGTGCCAACTGGCACTTTCTTTGTGATGGTGGGGTTTTTATCTTTCATTAAGTGTTGGTGGATCTTGTCTTCCTGGGAAGGGGGAGCGGGGGGTGGGGGCGGCAGGATGAGACGGGGATTGCAGGAGCAGTGAGAGCGTTCATTCCCTTTCGCGAAAGCTTTGTCTGCTAAGCGGAGTAGGTCCGATTTGCCTATTCCCGATTCGCCTACTCTTTGATGGCGCGTCTGTCATCAATGGCCCCGTTTTAGTTTGACTTTTGTGTCCCGTTTGGCCTACCTGCCATTCCCGTTTCTATTGTTGATCTCTTGTCTTTCCTTTACGCACACGTGCACGCATGTACACGCATGCACACACACACACACACATACACATTCAAACACACACACTTGCACACACACACAACATACTTCACACACACACACACTCATACACACACACACACACACACACACACAACACAACACACACAAACACAAGCACACACACATACGCACACATGAACACACGCATACACACACACACACACACTCACACACACACACACCACACACACACACACACACACACACACACACACACACACACACACACAACACACAACACACACACATAACACACACACAACACACACACTACACACACACACACACACACACACACACACACACACACACACACACACACACACACATACAGCACACACAGGACACACAACAGCATACAACAAAACTACAAGAGAGAGAGAGAGAGAGGAAGAGAGAGAGAGAGAGAGAGAGAGAGAGAGGAGAGAGAGAGAGAGAGAGAGAGAGAGAGAGAGAGAGAGAGCACAACGACGAACAATCATATATACACGTAGTCTCAAGGTGACATTTGAATATTTTGATAAAGACATGAACAATAAAGTAAAGCAAAAAGACATGCTGTCCAACCTGTCTAAACAAAAAAGAACCACATACACTCCTCAGAAAAAGTAATATATAATTTAGTAATAACAGCATACTATGATAATAATAATAATAAGAAGAAGAAGACGAAGAAGAACAAAACAACAACAACACAACAAGTAAATAATAATAATAATAATAATATAATAATAATAATAATAATAAATTAAAAATAATAATAATAATAAAATAATAATTAATTATTATAAAACAGCAACAACAACAAATAATCCCATTGTCGTTTGTGGTGTTGTCATATTTGTATAACGTCACAATTGTTATAATTGTAATACTGCAGTATGTCTAGCCATAGTCTGAAGAATCTGGTTGTACGTAATAGATGAAAAAAATTCAGTCATCGTTGAAAGTAATGATTGGGCGATAGTACGTCCAACCATTTGTATTTTGTGGAGTCATTCTCAACTTTTGATTACTAGTTCAATGTCATATCTCCATTTAAGTTTTTTTCTTCTTTTTTTTCTAAAGATGAGAAGATCTGGCATCAGTATTCATTTTTATATTGATAAATGAATACTTCGCGAAAAGCAAAAATGAAGTAAATGGTCTTCAAAATGTAAAGTTCAATCATGAAATGCACGGTGTTGGTGGGATTTCTACACGTGTAGATCGCATACGATACGCTGCATAAGCTTTCGGTATAAAGAATAATTATATTTTGGAACTTCATCGGTTTTCTTTTCTTGCCTGACCGATTGACATATGGATGTAGAAATTTTACTATAAATCATTTCTACTGCTTTGTTAATATTGTTTCCTATAGTTCATCATTTTTTCGCTATAGGGATAGGGGCTGATGCGTATTTGCTTAACGTATGTCTTACGTATAAACATGCTTTTATGAAGCGAGTGGGGCACTCATGAGATGAGGCACTATACAAGTGGGCCTTGTTACCATTATTCATGTACACAAACTCACCATCGTGCCCTCAGTCATTCCGGAGAAAATTGAATATAAAACAGAAACTGAGCTATTAACTCAAGAAAGCACCTGTCACCTACTGAATATCCAGTCACTTTATAAATGTTGATCATTGTTGGCTCTTAACATATTGCAGGTTTATAATTTGGGAAATCTGATGCAGACGAACAGTTTACCCATGACCTCTTGGAATTCGTTTCTGAATCTCTGTCCCGTCAAGCAGTATAAATAAAAATTCAAAGAGAAATTGAAATAACCAAAACAGAAGAAAAGATGCTGCAGAAAGTAATCATAAGCCAGCTCGTGGATATCCTTGACTTTACTGCCTTGAACAAAAGTGAAGTCTATCATATTCTTCAGGGCGAGAGGTAAGGTGAAGACAATGAAGGACGCTGACACAACCAGAGCCGTGAGAGTGATGGAGTTCACTTGTCTTTCTCTCTCACTCTGTTGTTCGTCTGTTGTCGCAAACTGGTCACCAGCTTCCTTGACGGACGTTCTTAACTTCACCACCAGCACAATATTACTGACCATCAGACAGATGAAAGGCAAAACCGAATACAGCAAGATATCGACATAGACAAAGACTTCAATCAGAAATTGTAAGTAGTCTTCTTTCGGTATACACTTTTTATCTGAAACTTCCATTCCATAAAACAAGTGAGAGTAAGCCAGGCTTAAAAAGATGATGATGCTCACGATGATGCCCCAAGACCTCCTTGACGTACACAGCACGTTGACACGATGAGGCCACACCACGGACATAGCCCTGTGGGACACCATCACCACCACAAACCAAGTGGAACAGGCAACGGCCGTGTTCAGGGTAAAGATGGCCGTCTTACAGATAACGTCATGAAGACCGAATGGTCGGAATACCGTGTGTGCTGTGAGTGAATCACGAAGAGGTCCCATGATGTTAACGCAGAGATCCGTCACAGCCAGACACAGGAAATAGCGATCCAAGGCTGAACGGTTAGTCTGGAATCTACGAAGGATGACGATGTTCATGACGTTGCCGAACATACCCAGAACGAACAGAATGGGCATGGAGATGGCCGAGATCCAGTTTACTAACTTTACTAATGGCAGCGATGTGAGCTCAACATCGTTTGCAGCGGTGACAGAAACCACTGTTGTGGCGTTGGATATAATCACGGTCTTGTAATTTTCATTTCCTTCATCCATGTTTCTGAATACTTAAACCAGTGGTTTGGTCTTTCTGTAAGCAGCTCTTTGGAAACACTTTAGAAAGCAAGGGACAACTTTTTCTGATTTTGGAAGACACGGCTTTATGGGCCTGATGTTTAGTTGCAGGTGGCAGGGGAAGTAACCTAGTCCCCTGAGCCAGATATAAGGCGAACGGCCAGTCCTCTCTGCTGAGCGGCTGGCTGGCGCTAACAGCTCTGTAAACACAGTACCTTTCTCTTTCCATTTACTACAAATTCCTCACCAGAACCAGGATTACGCGCTAATTGCCTTTAGATAGTTCTTGAACTGCACTTTCCAAAGACTCCAAACACGCCATACATTGTGGAAGCCAAACATGCAAAAATGTGGGTAATTTTCTGCATCACTTCAGGATAGGGCAGGCTAGCATGAATTAACACAGACAAAAAGACCAGTCTTCCAAGCATGCTGTAAGTAACAACTGACTTTTCTCAGTACTAAACACGCACTGTGTGGCTAGCTACATGTGTCAGCCATGCACTGCACTGACCTGTTTATCCTAGCGTTTCGTCTGGGGCGCGGCAGGCTGTGATTAATTACCCCACCCTCCTGGCACTGGGAAGCAAGTGAAGGGCGGCCCATATACATGGCCTTATCACAAATTCCACAGACTGAGAGTGTTTATAGTCATTGAGAAACTGGCACTGTTCACAAAGGGAGGGAGAAATGTACACTATTCCTAGTTGTCTCTACGGTGTGTTTCAAGCCAAGTCATGTCTTAGTATGTTTTTTACTGTTTGTTTTAATTACTGATTTTGTGTGTAGTTCTTTGTTTCTTCCTATCCCTATATAAAAATAATAAAATAAAAAACAGTGTATGAATTCTATTCTTTCTCTGCATTTTTCTGACTTTCTCTTCGTCGCTTTGCGGGAGATGACTGTATCATTGGTGACGTGCCTGTGAGGCGTTCTTTCATTATGTAATACAGCTGGCTGTCTTCACTTTTGTAGGAGTTGATGTGCATGGCGGCTGGAAGGAACAAACTGAACTGATATCACTATTGTTAGTCTGAATTTCCTCCTGAGGAACAATGTCGCTACAGTCACCTATAGTACCCTCATGGTCAGTGCTCATACTGCTAATGACAGTGGGGCTATCTGGAACACGTTTGGGTTTGAGTGGTCTGCCAGCTGTGTTTTGATTGTAAAAGGTTTTGCACACAATGCAGTTGCTCACTGCAGTTGATGGATCAAAAGGATGCGCCCATAATGCAGTACATTTCTCCGTGGTTTCTTTAGCTGTCTGCAAAGTTTTCTCAGATGGAGATGATGAATTTCTCAGTCTTATCAGCCTTGAGTAACATTTCATGCACAGTGTTGTGGAGTGTGTACTACTAGTGTCATTAGACACAACTATACCGTGAAACCGCTCCAGCTCAAAAGCATAGTTTGTACACAGCTTCGGGGGATCTATGTCACGATTCCTCCTTGATCTTTCACCACAAATTCTACACAAAGAATTAAGTCTAAAAGTATGCTCATTTTCTAAATGTTTTTCTCCCTCCATTGTGACTGTAACGGCGTACACACTAACAGTATCAGGCCCTAGTATCACGTATCCAGAGGCACTGTCAGTACAGAATATACACCTTTTTCCTCCCTCTCTACAGCATCAACGAAATAACGCTAGCAAACAAAAATACTCACATCTTATGAATAAGAAGTCCTACAAGCATACACATGAAAATCACAACTGTAATAAGTCCGGTTACGGAGAGACGACGCTGTACACTTTGGTAAAATCCTGTACACACTAGCGTGGCACAACACATAACACAGAGGGAATTTCCGGTCAGCGGCCTTGTAGCAGCAGGGGAGTGGCACTGATAAGGCTAGCAGACAACAGCTGCTGCCTCTGAAACTAAATAGATTAAGGCAGAGAGGCGCCTGCAAAGCCGTGAAGAAAAAGGCGTAAGTAGATGAACACACACACACACACACACACACACACACACACACACACACACACACACACACACACACACACACACACACACACACACACACACACACACACACACACACAACACACACACACACACACTTCAGAGACGCAGTGACAAGTCGTTCTGATTTTGAAAAAAGAAATGGAAGAGGTCGATACACACCAATAACTTTCGGTCTTCATGGCTAATTCATCACATCGCACACCCTCTATATGGTTTTGTAACAGACTAAGAGAGCACAGAAATAGCGTATGTCAAAGGTCTTTAGCTAAGAAATACTAGAATAAAGTAATGGACAGCATTGTCGACAGCCGGCAATTAGCATTCTATGGTAATGATAAGCACAGGTCACCCTAACAGATGAGAACTCTCCTCGCAGAAAAATAGGGCTGCTTTCAGAGAGGAGGACGAGGAAAAGAAGAAGGCAACACACACGAAGAATTACCAATATATCAATATTATGATAATAATAATAAATAATAAATCACTTTTTATATAACGCTATTCTCCTACACACAGGTAAAGACTAACTGTGCTTTATATTAATTGGTTCATTTTTTCTAATCAGCCCTATTCCTAGTGGTCAATTATGCTAACTCCCACTTCTACCCCCCCCCCCCCAAAAACACACCAGCACATCTGTTGCAAACAAGTACTCATATATACATTACTGAATCAGAAAGATAAAAAATCATGTTTCATTACTGGTAGTATTTATCAAAAAGATGAGTTTTGAGGCTCGCCTTGAAAGAAGAGAGAAATGGTGAACAGCGAAGAAAAAGGCAGATCGTTCCAGACAAGTGGGGCTTGGCAATGGAAGGCTCGGTGTACTATGGTTTTGAATTTTGATTTTGATTTTGCCAGAAGCTTCTGGTTGCTTGACCTGAGACTGCGTTCAGGCCTGCATGTTTTAAGCACAGAACAGAGATAGATAGGCAAGGTACCATCAAAATGCTGATAAACCACAGTAGCTAGTTTATAGTCTACGCTTGCTTCCACAGGGAGACAGTGGAGCTGGTTCAATAGGCTGGTTGCTGAGGTGGTCTTTCGCTTCTGAATACCAGCCTAGCTGCACTATTTTTTACCCTCCGAAGGCACTTAATAGGAAAGGTTTATAGAAAGATATGATCGAATTGAAGTGATTCTCCTGATACGATAAAAAGCAGACTGGCAGACAGAAAAAAAAAATGTGATTGTCCACCGATTCAGAAGAGAGAGTTAGAGGATCAGGCCTTATCTCAGAAAGACGAACATGGTCATTGATGGCAAGAAGTTCAGTCTTATTCTCATTTAACTTAAGTATGTTTTTGTTCATCCATGATTTTATCACACTGATACACAGCAGTTTGCCGAGAAATGAACTGGAAATTAGAAGGAACTGCAGCTGTCTGTAATTCTGTATCATCAGCAAATTTGTGATAGTCAAAGTGATGTTTCTGACTGATGTAGCAGAGTGGCTGAGTGTACACAGTGAAAAAAAAGGGACCTAAAACAGATCCCTGTGGAGCACCAAAAAGTAAGGGAGATGGCTTTGAGTAGAGACCTTGAACAGTAATAGAGTATGTACGTCCACTAAGGTATGACTTGAACACTGGAGAGCATTTGATCTGATATCAAAGGAAGTGGAAGGATGTTCAAGAAGAATGTCATGACCAAGAGTATCAAAAGCAGAAGAAAGGCTTAAAAGGCAGCAATGGAAATAAAATTCTGATCCATGTTAGTCAAGAGTAAGCCAGTTACAGCAGACAAAGCAGTTTCAGTACTGTGGTACATGCGGTACGCCAAATGGTTTGTCTCCAGCAGACTATTTTAATTCACATGCTTTAGAAGCTGTAACATAACAACCTTTTCCAACAGTTTTGAGATAAATGGAAGGCTGGAAACTGGTCTGTAGTTTTGGAGAGAGTTTGGATCAAGATTACTCTTTTTAAGAAGAGTAATCACAATAGCATGCTTGAGATAACTAGCAACCTTACCAGTGAAAAGACTGTGATTGATGATATTGGTGATGAGGTGGAGAAAATCATTTTTGCACAGTTTGACAAATTCTGTTGTATGGGATCCAGAGAAAGGTTTACTTTGGGGACTGCTCTAGGGGTTTTCTGATTTATTCAGGAGAAACTGCCTCAAACTGAGTCAGTAGAAAACCATGAAATGGCTTGAGGGAAGTATCTCTAGGAAAATGATCCAGATCTTGCCTTATCTTTAAAATTATTTTCAGAGAAGAAAGTACATAAGGTATCAGGAAGAAGGGACTGGGACATGTTGGTTGGAAGAAAAAGAGAGTTTGATTTTCATATTAATTTATCAGATATAGCAAAGAGTTGTTTGCAGGAAGGACTGTTTCAAATGTCCGAACTAAAATATTTTCTCTTGGCCTCTTTCTGCAAACTACGCAAAGCATTTCGCTCTGC
>JAPXFY010003815.1:17500-20193 GCA_030674185.1 Monoplex corrugatus | reverse complement strand
GAGCTAGTCACAGATGGTAGTGTAACAAAAAATATTGTCAAAAAACAGATAAACAGTCTGATGATTTACATATACATGGAAGGTTGCTACCACATTCTCTATTAACAGACCATAGCCCACCATTTTTCTGTTCTGTCTTAATTTTGACCTGCCAATGATTTTAAACCTGCACAAGCAGAAAAAATATCGAATATCCAGTCTAATTAAACTCAACTCACCACTGCGGATGGCCTGGCAGCCTTGGTGTATAGCAATGAGCGAGGCAGAACATGCCGTGTCCAGCACCATACAAGGCCCTGTCAGATTGAAGATGAAGGACAGGCGACCGGCCAGAATGGTGTTGCTGATGCCAGTGGCCGTGTAGTTGTCCACTTTTGTCGTTTTGCCAAGGAAGGTTGACCCAAAGTCGTTGTTCATTGAGCCTGAACATGTAACAGGTGTTTTACATTAAAAATACGGATGCTGAGATCTTCTATTCCTTTGGAGAACTCATAATTGTAAAGAGTGCTTCGCCAGAAGCCTTGTGTTATTTTGATGACTTCTGATTAATTAGGAACTGATGAGGTTAGGTTGTTTGATATTTTGATGGAAATATTAGGAGCTCGAAGTGTCCAGGTACTTTGATGTTTTGTTGGACTACTTAAAGTTTGCTTTACAATAACTCTGCTATATTTCATGTTGTTGTGATATAGTCTCATGAGTCCTGGAAAGAACTGAAATTCGTATTGTTGTGATTTTGTGTTACTGTGACGTTTTAATTATATAATGCTCACGTCCTGTGTCATTTTGGTGTGGCTCTTCTTCGTGAAATTGTCTCCGAGGTTTGCTATCTTGTTGATCAAAACTAGAAGATCTTTCAAGTTCACCAGTGTAATAATATCTATATGACAGGAGATTCCTTCATTCATTCATTCCATTTCTTTATTCATTCGTTTTCCTTCTCTCTCTCTCTCTCTCTCTCTCTCTCTCTCTCTCTCTCTCTCTCTCTCTCTCTGTTTTCTCTCTCTCTGTCTGTCTGTCTGTCTCTCTCTCTCTCTCTCTCTCTCTCTCTCTCTCTCTCAATAGGTCTACTGACCAACAAAGACACCAGTGTTGGATCCAGAGATGTGTTTCCTGGTGATGCCAGCGTCCTCCAGAGCCATGGTGGTGCAATCCAGCAACAGACACTGCTGGGGATCCATCCGACTGGCTTCATAATCGTTGATTCCATACAGACCGTTGTCGAATCCATAGATAATAATAATAATAATAATTACAATATTTATATAGCGCAAAATCTTGATAAAATCAAATCTAAGCGCTGAAGCAGACACACACGCACGCACGCACGCACGCACGCACACACACGCACCCCACACACACACACACACACACACACACACACACACACACGCATGGCTATAAATGGGGAGAAAGAATAAAAGCAATAAAAGCAATAAAAGCAAGAATAAAAGCAATGGAAAATTATAGAGAGCATAGCATATACAATTATATATTATAACCATGTGATTCCCCTCCGAGCGGAGACAGGCTGCAGAGGGGGAGGGGGGTTGAGTGAGGTTAGGATTTTATGCAGAGGAGAAAAGGTGGGTTTTGAGAGCGGACTTGAAGGAGACAAAAGTAGGTTGCTGACGGACTGAGAGAGGAAGTTTGTTCCAGGAGAGTGGACCAGAAACAGAGAAGGCTCGTGGACCATAGGTATTGAGCTTAGTGCGTGGAAAGCGAAAAGTCAGAGGATCGGAGGCAGAGCGGAGGGTACGTGAGGGAACATAGATCTCAAGTAGACTTGACAGGTAATCGGGGGCTGCGTTATTGAGGCTTTTGTAGCACATGGTGTCTAGTTTGTATTGTATGCGCTTTGATACAGGGAGCCAGTGAAGTTGTGCCAGGAGAGGAGATATGTGGTCAGCTTTTTTCTTTTTGAGTACAAGGCGTACAGCATTGTTTTGAATGCGCTGTAGGATGTGAATGGTGGAGGCAGGAAGACCAGACAGGAGTGAATTGCAATAGTCAATGCGAGACATTATGAAGGAGAGAACGAGTTTTGCAGTTGTTTCGACAGAGAGATACTTCCTGATCAGCCTTATACGATGGAGATGATAGTAGCAAGATCTGGCAGTTTGAGAAACAAAGTTGTTCATGGAGAGGGTAGAGTCAATGCAGACACCAAGGTTTTTAGCTGAATCAGAAATTGGGACTGATGTGTTACATAATGGGAGAGAAAGAGGAGGCAGCTGAGAAAGTTTCTGACGGGTGCCAATGAGGATAGCTTCTGTCTTGTCGTCATTAAGCTGAAGTCTATTGTGTGTCATCCAGTTCTTAATGTCCGAGTAACACTCAGTGGTGCGAGTCAACAGGCGCTGTATATTATCAGGTGAGTCACTGTCTTGAAGTTGGGTGTCATCAGCATAGAAGTGGTGTTTTATAGAGTGGGAGTTGATGATGGTGGACAGGGGGGAGGTGTAAAGAGTGAAAAGAACAGGGCCAAGGACAGATCCTTGTGGAACACCACAGGTCAGGTATGCAGGTTGAGAGTAAGTGCCATTGATGAGAACAGTTTGTTTTCTGTTTGATAGATATGAAGTGAACCAGGACAGAGCAATGTCAGAGATGCCAAAAGTATGATGAAGTCTAGAAAGGAGAATACCATGATCAATGGTGTCAAAGGCTGCAGACAGATCAAGGAGTGTGAG
>JAPXFY010003815.1:0-15000 GCA_030674185.1 Monoplex corrugatus | reverse complement strand
GACATCTTTCTATTCAGAAGGAAAGTATGAAATATATGTATATATATATATGATTAAAGTGCCCTGAGGAAGGCTGAAAAGCCGAAAGCTCGGACTTGTATCGGAGTACTTGTTGTTTTCTCTTTTTTACCTGAATGATTCTACACTATATATATATATATAATAATACATCTGGTTGTTTGTTTGTTTGCTTGTTTGTTTGTTTGTTTGTTTGTTTGTTGTTGTTTGTTTGTTTGTTTGTTTGTTTTTGTGATCTTACGCTTGACAAAGGGCAGCTGGCCAAACATTTGCGCCTGTCTTCTCTGGTTGTATTAGATACGCGTTCTGATTCTTTTTTCGTGTTTTTTCTGGTTCCTGTTTGCTTGATCGCGGGCAGTCACACTTGTTTTGAAAGACTTATTGAGCTGATTCGACGAACGATCCACACACTTAATATCCCCTTCCCTCCCCCCCCCCCCCCCCCCCCCCCCCAGTGTTGGTGGCTTGTTTTTAAGCATTTTCTTTGATATTGCAGGCTGACCAAACCCTCATGGAATCCTCTGTTAATTTTTGGTTTGTCAAAATGAAATGTTCAGTATAATCCGAAAAAGCTGATAATGAATTCAAATACTTTAAATCTGGGAATGTCTCGTCAAATTTGTTGAAGCAAACTTTATTTTATGATATATATGAGATATGAGCCTAACAAAAAGATCATGGAGGAAGCAGCATGTCTTGTAGGACTTCTGTTTAGGATGACTGCTGAAGGGGAAAATAATTTACACACAAAAGCACCTCCATTTCCATCTTGCATTGCAGACAAAGTAAACACTACTGAGCGGTGAAGGAGTAAGAGGAAATTCGGGAAAAAAATATTAAGCTGTAAAAATTGAAAAGGGTAGGTAAACTCTACGGAAATAGTCTTGACTTGCAGGTAAAAGAAATGTGACAAGTTGTCCGTATTTCAGTCCCCAAAGAACGGTAAAATCAGTATGACTATCGGTCTTCGTCTCTAACAAAACCAACAAACAAAAAACATTCGAGACAAATTTAACTGCTTCTGTCTGTAAATCAGCACCAACCAGAAAAGCCTGGCTTAAATCAGCAAAAACGTATATATATTATATTTTACGCAGGTATTCGCATGATACAGAACAATATAATCCAAAACAAAGCAAGACAATATGAAAAAAGCGAGAGAACCTAACGCTCTTCATACGAGTACAGTAGTAGTAGTAGTAGTAGTAGTAGTAGTAGGCCTCCCTCGGTCATGGCTGACCATGGACAAAGTACATCCGTTCTAATGTCTAGATGGGCTGTCTGATTGGTCCAAGCAGCGTCGCCTGTGGCTGTAGAGACCAATGCGAGAGAGGCAGTCTCTGTCGCAGCGGTCGCATGTGTATGCTGATGCTGGTCTGTTGGCTGTCATCCCTTTTCTGCGGACTCGCTTTTCTGCTGCAGCAGCTGACAGTTTGTCCTCACCAACCCGCAGCTGTTTCTTGAGAGTGGTTCTCCAGCTGTTGCGGTCGTCTGCGAGGTCCTCCCAGGACTCAGTGTTGATCTCAAGCGCCTTCATGTCACGTTTGCAAACGTCTTTGCATCTCAGTTGTGGACGGCCAGTGTTTCACTGCCCTGTGGCAAGCTCACCACAAAGGATGTCTTTTGGGATGCGATCATCTTCCATGCGGCGAACGTGGCCCAACCAGCGCAGCCGACGCTGTCTCAGCATGGTATGCATGATTGGGAGGCCAGCGCGGGTCAGGACTTCGGTGTTGGTCACCTTGTCTTGCCAGGAAATGCCGAGTATGGCCGTAGGCTTCTCAGTGGAAGGTATTGAGCCTTTTCTCCTGATGAGCATCAGTGGTCCACGCCTCGCTGCCATACAGCAAGGTGCTGAGGACACAGGCCTTGTATACAGCCATCTTTGACTTCTTGGTCAGCTTGGGATTTGTCCACACCCTTTGTGTGAGGCGGGCTAGTGTTGTGGCTGCCTTCCCGATCCTCTTGTCAATCTCTGTGTCAAGGGAGAGGTTATCGGTGATGGTGGACCCAAGATATGTGAATTGGTGGATGGCTTCAAGCTGGTGATGCTTCTTGCCCAGGACGTTGTCTCTTAAGACTGAGTCAGACCAAATCTGCAGCCTGGAGAACGGTCCATTAGTGACTGCAAGTCCCGCTGAGTATGGGTCACAACTGCGGCATCGTCAGCAAATAGCATGTCTCTGATGAGGGCTTCACGGACCTTTGTCCTTGCTCTGAGACAGGCGAGGTTGCAGAGCCTGCCATCTGATCTGGTCCGCAGGTGGATCCCTTCTTGCGCTGTGCTGAACGCATGCCTCAGGAGGAGAGCAAAGAAGATTCCAAAGAGGGTTGGGGCCAGACGCAGCCTTGTTTCACACCGCTGCGTATGTCGAAGGGCTTGGAGAGGTTTCCGTTGAACTGTTGGAGTGGAAGGACTCAATTAAGCTGTGCAGTTTGGGGGGGGGGGGGAGCAGCCGATTTTTCGGAGAGCCCTGAAAAGGCCATCTCTGCTGACTAGGTCAAAGGCCTTGTGAGGTCAATGAATGCCAAATACAGGGGCATCTGCTGCTATCTGCACTTCTTCTGGATATGGCGAAGGGAAAAGACCATGTCTACCGTGGATCTCTCTGCTTGAAAACCACACTGTGATTCCGGGTAGACGCGTTCAGCTAGTTTCTGCAGGCGGATTAGGAGGACCCGAGCGTAGACTTTGCCAACAATGCTGACGAGCGAGATACCTCTGTAGTTGTTGCAGTCGCTCCTTTCACCCTTGTTTTTGTACAGGGTGACGATCTTGGCGTCCCTTGTGTCTTGCGGTACAGCTCCCTCATTCCAACACTGACAGAGGACTGCGTGCAAAGGGTGCAGAAGAGAAGTCTTGCAGTGCTTGATGAGGTCTGGGGGAATTCCGTCGTTGTCAAGTGCCTTGCCTGATGCCAGGCTATCAATGGCCTTGCTGAGTTCATCCACAGTTGGCTCTGCGTCAAGTTCTTCCATGACCGGCATGCAATTAATGGCATCGAGAGCTGAAGGGGACACCATGTTCTGTGTGGAGTAGAGGTCGGAGTAGTGTTCCGCCCATCTCTCCATCTGTTGGCTAGGATCGCTGATTACTTCCCCAGTGGAAGATTTGAGGGGGGCGGTCTTGCTCTGTGTTGGTCCCAGTGCCTTCTTGATGCCATCATACATTCCTCGGATGTTGCCTCTTTCAGCAGCACTCTGTATCTCTTCGCTGAGCTCTGTCCAGAACTCGTTTGCACAGCGCCTGGCGTTAAGCTGAACCTTACTCCTGGCAGCCCTGAGGATTTGCAGGTTCTTCTCACGTGGGTGATCGCTTATACTCGGTGAGTGCGGCGCGCTTGGCCTCAATAGTGGAATTCATCTCTGATGATTTGGCCTCAAACCAGTCGTGGGACTTCAGTTTTCTTCCCAAAGGTGGCCATAGCAATGCGGTACATGGTGTCTCGTAGCGTTTCCCATCTCTCTGTGGCAGAGTCTCTGGGCTGCAATGCATCGTATTCTCTCTCAAAGGCCTATGCGAACAGTTCTACAAGATCTGGCTGAGACATCATGCTGACGTCAATGCAAGGGTTTCCTTGATTCTTTGAGCAGTGGAACTTCTTTGTTGCAACCTGATCTTGCAACATACCAGAGAGTGGTCTGTGTCGCAATCTGCGCTGTGATAAGAGCGAGTGTGGAGAACGTTTTTGATAGTGGCACGTCTTACTAGGATCAAATCCAGTTGGTCCAATGTTTTGAGAGCGAGTGCCTCCAGGAGACTTTGTGTTGAGGCTTCGTCTTGAAGAAGGAGTTGGCGATGCACAGTTCATGGCAGACGCAAAACTCAAGCAGTCGCTGTCCATTCTCGTTCATTTTCCCCACTCCAAAGGAACCGAGGCAGTAGGGCCATGAGTCATTGTCTGCACCCACTCTGGCGTTGAAGTCGCCCAGGAGAACAATTTGTTCTGTCCTAGGGATGTTCCTTATGGTTGATGCAAGATTTTCGTAAAACTCATCCTTGGAGTCTGGAGAGGCGGACAGAGTTGGGGCATAAACGCTGATGAGAGTGACATAGCCTTCGGTGGTGTTGAGGCGGAGAGTCAAGAGTCGCTCTGAACCGCCGCTGCCTTGTTCAATTATGTTCAGCAGGCTGTTCCTTACTGCAAAGCCTATTCCGTACATCTCTTGGGGTATCAGAACTCTTTCCTTGCAGAAGAAGGTGTAGTCCCTTTCTTTTAGTGTTCCTGAGTCAGCCAGCCGTGTTTCCTGCAGAGTGGCAATGTCCACATTGAGCCTCTTTAGCTCGCTGTTTATGACGGCGGTCTTTCTGGCGTCGCTGATGTCGTGCAGATCTTGGGAGAGCCCAGGCATCATTGTTCGGACATTCCAACAGCCCAGTTTCACTGTTGATCCGTTTCCTGATCCGTTTCTTCAATTTGAAGTTTTCCTTTTGCCTGGTGCGGTAATTAACGACCTGCTTGTCAGATTTTCTCCTGATCTTCATGCACCCAATGAAGAAGCAGGTCGTGGCGGGACAGCACCTAATTGGATGGGGGCTGCCCAGCTTAGGCGGGCGGTAGCTGTCCAGTAAGACACGAAGATCTCTCCCACCGTCAAAAGCAACCCCTGGCGTCAGCTCTACGCCAGTTGAGCAATGACTTATCACCGGTATCTGTTGCTTCCCGTGTTGTCGACACTAGTGTTAGTAGCGAAGCTGGAGTGTCCTCTCCAGGTCGTAGGTGCAGAGTATTTGTGGATGAATGGACGGATGTAAGCCTGGGCAGTGTAATATGGAAGACAGGCTGATGCCCATGCAACTTGTCCCCCCTCTCCACCTCGTTGACAGATCCAAAGGAACAGCAGGGCTGTTACGTTTTGGTGCCAACGCGGCCGCAGGAGCTGCCGGAAAGTGACAAAGGTTGCCATCCAACCACCTTAGGGACCCCACACCGGATTTACTGTCAGGGTTTACTCCCTTAGCTAGATGGCCGCAGGTAGCTCTTCAGAGCTAGCGCCCTTTGATGGATCTAATTTATTTCCACCAGGGTTTCTAGCCACCCTCCTCACCATCCTCCTGAGAGGACTGGTGGGGGTGCTGGTTTAGTCGCCAGCAATTCGACCCTGTGACAGGTAGTACTTGGTTCCAGGTTACCAGTAGCAGATACGTCTATCCGACCTGACACATACGAGTACAGTACGGTAAGACAATCAAAGTTTCTTTATCGATTTTAAACAGTGATGCCATTCATTCATTGCTCGTTGTCAATCGTTAGGATTACATTGTGCTACGTTTCTGAGACAGGCTTGACCGAAAAATCCATGCTGACATAGTTGTTATTTTGTCAACAAAGAGACATATATACAGTGTACAGACAGACAGACCCATCATCACGAAACTAATTCGCTGAGGCGGTAGAGCAATGGAGATAAGAATAAGTGATCAATCTGGTTGATCGTTGGTTTTTACCAGAAATGCCCTCCTTAGCAACTAAACTCCCATATAGGTCTATGTAATAAGCCTTAAAGTGTCACTGAATTGTTTAAAAATCAGGCTTTCATTTGATATACGCGATGTGACTTTTACAGAGCCCTACGTGTTGTACGCATTTGATATTCACTTGTTCACCAAAATGATCGGAAAAGATTGCACTTTTTATCGTCTCAAAAACACCAGGAAAAGAATCCGACTAGTGCTGATTTTGTACTGATGAGACACAACCACGCTATAGGTCAGTGTGACCCAGTTTCCCTTTTCAGATAGCTTGTATCTTGCATCGGTCTGGATTGCTGGTAGAAGGGTTCATTCTAGTATGGGACAATATGGTAGAGAAGGACATGAAAGTGTGTCCCTTGTTGGAGCTCATGGACCCTTGGTTACGTGGAGACCCGGGACTTCGCCGATGTGCAGGTGGTCTGTTACAGTAAACTGACAATCGTGTAGTTCACAGTCAAGTTAAAAGATTTACAGTGATTGTTTTTGAGTTTTATTGGGATTTACAGATGGATATATATAAACATACACAGAGCAATTAAGCATTTTCTCAAAGCTGACTATGTATAAGCATCTTCATTTGCCCTTCCTCCAGCTACACTCTGATCCGCATCCCCCCTTTCTTTATTTGTTTTTCTGTTCTTTTCTTTTCTTTTTGTCTAAGATCACCTAAGGGAACAGATATTAAAACACTGACCACCACCATAACTTAATCTGATTCAGTGACAGATTGATGCACAGACAGACAATCGTAGGTAACCATAAGTTAGACGGAAGGAATATGGAGACCTTGCCAGAGCAGAAGAGTTTATGCAGACATCGGAAAAATGCCTTGGTTTATTAGAATTTTATTTTCTCTCACAGGCGTTTGTAATGGCAATACATACAGAAATATTTGAGTGCCATGACACTGCCTTGAAAAAACTAAAACTGAATCAAAGTTATAACAAATAAGTATGCAGTATGTATATTCTGCTTTCACGTATATTCTGCTTTCACGATTGTAAGTCTTCCATGTCTTTCAAGCTTTACGAAATTGCACATTGTGTGAAATATTGCAAGGTTGCAAAGACTTTGGAAATAGTAAAAAAAAATCTATGATCCTGGGTTTAAAGAAACCTTTCGAACTCATCTCTGTCAGACTGTGAATTGTAATCCTTTTTCAAAATTATTGTAGGTATGCATTAAACAATGCAAGAAAGTCTCATTTGAATGAAATATCACACACACACACACACACACACACACACACACACACACACACACACACACACACACACACACACACCTACACACACACGCACGCACGCACACACGCACACACACACATACACACGCGCGCGCGTACGCAAGCACTCACGCACACACGCACACTGTTTAGATTTTTCTCACAGACAAAGTCATTTGAAGATGTTACCATCTGGTTTTCGCAAACGTTTATTTTTAAAAAAAGTGTCCACCATTTCATAGATAGAAAAGGCCCCTCACCCCCTTTTTTTTTCCTTTTGTTTGGTTGTCGTGTTAGTTGTTGTGTTGTTGCTGTGCTGCTGCTGTTCTTGTAGTTGTATTTTTTCAATCAGTCAAGCGTATGACTTAGTGAGATAGAGAAGATGGGAGATCAGTCTAGAACAGATCCAAACATATTGTTTTTGTTACACCCTCACTGCACAACAACAGAGCAACAAGAAAACGATAAATGAGACAATGTTTATAAAATAATCATGAATATGTATCCTTATCAAATCACCACAATCAACATAGAAAAAGGGTAGTTTTGATCGTGCATTTTTCAGCAGATCGCATTGACACTGGAATATCCATCAGTGTCAAAACATATTTGCATAATTTTAAACAAATCATTCAACACTACTACACCATGCACACTCCACAAACACTAGTGGTTCATAATATCAAGTTATGAAATCTTTGTTTATAACTCCGAACAAAAGTATACAAAATCAAGAAGACAATGCAAACGAACTCATTCTCAAATATTTTTACGAATAACTTAGAAAGCAGCAAATTGTATAAATAAATGTCGACAGATAAGCAACAGTACGGTAGAAAAACAAATCTGTTTACGTACATAATTAACATGTTCTAAACAGGTTTTTATAATGTAATCTCATTTACTATATTTTCTACTCCCATTTCATTCATAGCTCATCTAAGAGGGAATTTCAAAGATTCTAAAGACAATTGGGGAAAAATCGAGTAAACACCCCTATAAGAGGATCCTTTATGTTCTAGTAAACTTGGATATCGGTCGTACTGTTATTCAATCACAACAGTAAACTCAGTACGAAGTGAGCAGTTTTTGAAAACGGGTGAATAAATGGAACACCGAGCTAAAATGAACATAAACTAAACAGACAAGAAAATGACTGAAATAATGACTAAAAAACAAAAATGATAAGAAAAGACAACTATATAAACTGTAAAGATATTTGTAGTTTTATGAGGCATTGTCTCCTCCTTCTAAAGTCATATTTAAAATCATGCATCTACCATTCTAACATCGACACAAGTTTATTTTCTAAGCTCAGTCAGAAAGATACATTATAAAGTACTTAGATATTTTTGTGAATAATTTTGTTCGGAGTTTTCAATTATAAAAAACAGTAAACATACATGTTATCCTATCCGATAGGATTTTGATTTTGATCGGCCTATCAACATCAGACTGATACAAGAAAGGAAGAACAACTCAATGAGCACTTACAATACAGATTCATCTCAGTAGCAAGAAGGGTTTGTCCATAAACCATCCACTTGAAGGAAACAATATACCGTTAAAAACATTATTATTATTATTATTATGAACATTTAGTACGCTAATCAAATTAATGCCCTAGGCGTTTACAATGGCAAAACATTATAACCAGAATCACAAGCCACACACCCACACGCCCACAGAAGCCCCACACACACAAAACACACAACACACACACAAACACACACACAGCATGACATGCAAATACAATGACACATTGACACTAAGACACTATAATGTCACCATTACATTACATGGGGGGAAGGGGGCAGAGATTACCCGTTTTGGGGGGAAACAGGTGAGTTTTGAGGGAGCGTTTGAATGTGGACAGAGAGGGTTGAGTATCTAAGAGAGCGAGGTTTAAATGATTCCAGATGGTTGGAGCTTGATAGGAAAAAGAACGTGCCCAAAACCTTTTAGTGCGGACTTTTGGGGATACTATAGAGAACGGGTATCAGATGATGACCCCAAAGCTCGAGATGGCGTGTAGAGATGTAACAGATGGGTGAGATACTCAGGACAGGAAGACTCATAGATTTGAAGCATAGGCAGGCAATCTTGTAGGATATTCTTTGCTGAACAGGGAGCCAGTGGAGAGAACAGAGCAATGGCGTAACATGGTTAAATTTTGAAGAGCGGAAGATGGGCGGGCAGCATGATTTTGAACTTTCTGAAGTTTGTTAATGAGATGAGAGGGGGAACCAGAAAAAAGAGCATTACAGTAATCGAGAGGGATAGAACAAATGCACAGACAAGAGCCTTTGTCGTGTCTTCTGAGAGGAGGTGGCGGATAGAAGCAATTCGGCGGAGTTCAAGAAAACAAGTCCGACAGACGTTGCTCACATGCTGGTGGAAGGACAGGGTTTGATCAAGAGTTACACCAAGGTTACGGGCAAAATGGGAGGGGAGGGATAGATGATCAACAAGTGTGACAGAGGTTGGAAAGAGAGGGGTGATTTTGGAGTTTGGGTGGGGTGATCAAGATCAATTCGGATTTCTCTTCATTTAATTTCAGTTTGTTTTCAGTATTTTAATCCTTCAGGTCAGTACACAAGATTGGGTTTTCTTGGGGAAAATGATGGGAAGGTCAGGGAGAGCCCCGAGATTTCAGCTGATTGTATCCTGTTCCCCATTACAAGGTATATCACAGTTTGAAAAAAGCACTCATATCGACATTAAAAGATAAATAAAACAACAAACGAAAAATAGATTTAAAACAGTATTAACCCGTTTTTACAAAAGTTCAAAATGCACAAAAATACAACTTTTATCCTTTGTTATAAAACATCTCCGAACACACATTTTTGAATATCAAAAATCATACGCAAGTCTCCTTTCTATTCTATACTACCACATAGCTATACACAAGAGGTAAACTTTGATATTCTTTTTTTTTTCATTTTTCCATTAGTTAATACGTGAATTTCAGTAAATTGAGCAATCGGTTGCACGTATGGTTCCATCACACTTTAAAAAATGCACATAAACGTCTTGTCTCATAAACTCTTCTTTCTGTAAGTGGACCTACTGACTTCCTTTCGTTGGTTAATCTTCACCAACCTGAACAGGACCAGGGTAACCTTACCAGTCGTAAATTGTCCTTGTAAACAAAGGGTCTGGACGATAGTTTTCATCGTTATATTTCAAGGCATCCTTGAGCCCACCCAATCTGACTGTACGACAAGAGTGTTCTACAAGTGGCAATACAACTTATTGTCATCATACCCCACTCCATAACCAAATCCCAATAAATTATATTCCCTCAACTCCACACAAAACCTTACATCTTTCCCCAAAAACACCATTAACCACCTCCCCTACCCCCATACCAAACAAAAACTACCCACTCACCCTACACCACTCCCTCAACATCAACTCACATCCCCCTACTCACCATAAACATTCATTCTCATCAACCCTCACCCCTCAAACCCCCCATTAACACAAATCATTCCTTTCACCCCCCCCCTCATCCTTCAAAAAACAAAAACAAAAAAAAAAAAAAAAACCACACAAACCACCAAACCCCCCCCCCCCCCACCCCCCCCCCCCCCCACACCCCCACCCCAACCCCCACCACCCACACACCACCCCATAACCCCAAACACCCCCCCCCCCCCCCCCACACACACCCCCCCCCCCCACCCCCCCACCCCACCCCCACCCAACCCCCCCCCACCCACCACCACCCACACACCCACCCCACACCCACCCACACAAACCAACCCCCCACACCCCACAACACCCCCACCCAACACCAACCCCCAAAACCACCCAAAAAACCCCCCCCCCCAACACAACCCCACAACCCCCCTACCCCACCCCCCAAACCCCCACCCCACACAAACCCCCCCACCCCAACCCCACCCCCCCCCCCCCACCACCCACCCACCACAACAAACAAACAACCCCCCCAAAACACCCCAACCCCAAACACACCCCCCACCCCCCACAAACCCCCCCACAAAACCCCCCCAAAAAACAACCCAACACCTTTATCCAACCAACCCCAAAACCAAAAACAACACCCCACCACAAAAATTAAACAAAACTCTTCCTTCTACTTCCCTTCTAATCTCCATCCCCTTTTCCACATCCAACTCTCCTAACCCCATATACTAATATCCCCCTATAACACTACCATACATCATCCCCCCCCATCAACCCCAATATAAACCACACTAACTCATTCTATACTTTTCCCACTCCAATCACTTATCACCCCCCCTCCAAAACATTCAAAAAAAACCCTTTCCTCCATATCTACTCCCCTAAACCATCCACCTCTCCAATTAAAAAAAAACAAACAAACAACCACCACAATTACCCCACTAACATTACAAACCACCACCATTAACTATCACAAAAAATCCTATCCCCACTTAATAATTTTTCTTCCTCATACAACATCTCCAACCCTTACAACCAATACTACAATTACAACAATCACATTATTTAATTCTCACCTACCCAATCACACCATATAAACTACACTTCATAGTTAATAATAAAAACAATTAACCCTTCTTCTTGAGAACATTATCTGTTATACATGATGTCAATCTTGTTGCTTGGTTCTTAATACAGGACCGGTATACGACCATTCTGGAAATAGCAGTGATGATACACCCGAATTCCCAAATTTCAGAATTTTCACTGATTGTATGGGGACGGTGATATGTAAATGAGTTTAAGTGTCATTGACATGTTCGCTTCCAAAATACCGTTTCTCTTTCAAAGGAGCGGACTGAGTCGGCTTACGTATTAATGTCACACTATTCAAAATTTCTGATTTCTTCTTTTAGACCTCGTCAACATGAAATGTACAAGTAATATGGCAAAACTTTCCATACACCCAAGCACATAAAACAACCACTGACGCCCACGAACTTCGTTTTAACCCCACTTAATCCTATACAAAAAATATTGCTATTCCGAAGCCCGATTGATAGGCACCCCAAACAATGTTTGACGTGTCTGAACTCTGGGCCAAGGCGCGAATATACATCATTGCCCCTACGGCACCACCATCCGCCCCCAATCGGTTTGCTGGCATATTCCCTTTCTCCCTAAATATGGGATTATTCGTCCATAACTTCGCTACTCTCGCCTCCTGTGACCGTGTTAGACACACATCAAAAGAAAGACACAACCGATGTTCTGGTGACAAGACAAAGTCCTTTGCCTCGTAAGCTAAGTGAGTTGTTTAAAAACAAAAAGTTCGCACCGTTGCTGTGTGTGTGTGTGTAAGTAGGAAAACAAAAACAAAGATAAGTTTCTTCATATGGTCAAAATTGGATACTAATCACACAAAATCAAATTGCTATTTTTGGCAATCACAATGAAACAACACAAATAAAATTCTGTACAAAAAAGCAATTGAATGAGAAATTAAGAAATGATATATATCTGATATGAACAAACGATACCATTCCTTCAATGAAAAAAGGTAAAAATAAATGAAAAAAACAAGTCACTCAAAAACAAGGTTTTAAAAACTAGATTCTTCAAAACAAGTTTTTACCCCCGTGATAAATTCAGGGAGCTCAATACATTTAAAGCCCCTTTTGGTCTTCTTCAAAAAAAAATGTATGTGTTTTTAAAAGGAACCGTAGTGGTTCAAAAAATCATCTTGCTATTGCCAGAAATTCCCTCATGCCCAAAGTATTTTAAAAATTTGTTTAAAGTATCATTTTTATTTGAAAAAACCCTTTCCCTTTGTTCATGCTTTTCCTTTTTTAAAAGGGGACTAGAATGAATTATCGAAAATGTAAGACAAAAAAAACAAATGCTAATAAAACCATTTTTTCATATTTCAAAATTGAAAAGCTGTTCATTAATCCAAATGCATGTATAAAAAATGCCCCATTCCCACGCTTTGTGGGATAAAGGAAAATTCTTCAAAGAAAGCAAAAATTATTTTGTTGACAGTTTTTTTGTCCCTTTTCCCCTGGTGTTTTGATGTCTCATCAGAAGTCTCAATCGGGGCACACATTGTCACCCCAATAAAAAATTGACAAAAAAAAATGTTTTATTTTTAAAGTTTCCATTTTAAAATCTAACGTCTCCAATTTGGAATAAATTTCCCACGGGCACTGATCCCAATAATGCCATGGGGGGGGGAGGATCCAAAATTGAATAATTCTTAAGATACCCCATAAACGCAATATAACTGTGTCAATGGTTTGTTTAAAATTTGTTTACGCATATAAAAAGTTTGATAGATGTCATATCAGCTTTTCTAAAAATTTTCCAAACTGTTTGCAGCTGGTAAGGACAGCTGAGAGGGAAAAGTATTTTGAGAAGTTCGATATAAAAAAAAAATACCTACGGAACTATGTTGAAAACGAAAAAAAAAAAACGAAGACGAAAATCGTAAATCTTAGCCCTTTGATGTAAAAAAAAAGATATAAGAAAAACAAACATAAAAAAAAAAAATATAGCAGTTATCATCGCGTAGGTATTATCCCCTGGGGACGGGTTATTCCACCCAAAAGAGACCCCAGGGCGAAATCAAAAAGTAAAAAGATGCTGAAAAAATAAAAACTTTTCCCTCCTTTTTGATACTTTCAACAGCAAAATCACCCAAGGGGCACCGCCCATAAACACAATAGAAATAAAAAAATTGTTTTATTACAGTGGCATCGTCATTGTAAATGTACCGAAAAAAATTTTCCATACCCAAAATCCCGCAGAAAAATATGAACCGTGAAAAGAAGGACACGGGGAAAAAATAAACATTGCATTCACTGGAAAGCTTCACTAGCCAAAAAAATTTTTAAAACAAGAACCTGGGCAATAGAAAAAACTGTCACCTCTTCCGCCAGCACAGTGGGCAGCAGACAGCTTGAATGTTGTGCCGCGCTCTATACACTGATCATATCATGCCAGTGACTGAATCCAACCCCCAAATCAAACAAATTGACGGGCTTGCCCAAAGTGTAAGGGGCCCCACTTAGAATACGGGTGCTCACAACTTGAACAAAATCCTGTATCCCCAAAGGGCGCTGAGGAGGGTGGCAGAAACCTGATCTTCTCTGCATCCTCCATCTCAAGCTTAAATTACCCTTTTTCCCCGTGAAGGTCCGGAAGCAGATGTTAAAAAAGTTTGCTAGACATTGAAAAGTTGTGCCCCGAATCCGGTTTGGATTAGCTCCCCGGGTTTAAATAACAGGAAAGCTTTGTGTCCAATTCAGCAGCATGAGCGCCCCGATAGCTTCCCTTATCTCTTGTTTGCTTGTCAGATGAAACCCATGGCGTCCAGTTTTTGCTTCAGTACGTTTTTTGATTGGGCCAAAAAGTCCTGTGTCCAGGGGGCCCCAAATTTAAAGCTTTTGGGCTGCTAGTCCGTGATAAAAGACGGTGGAAGGCCAGTTCCATCAAGGAATGCATTGGGTGCCGGTAGTTGGGCCCGACCCCGATTGCCAAGTACTGAGGCATGAAGAGTGCATGACAAAGTAGTCCAAGGGGCAAGTGTTTGGTCAGCTGATTTGGGGATTCCATGTTCCCTGGAAATTTTGGAGTCAATACCTTTTCAAAAGTGGGGCCGTTTCCCTTGTGGAAAAAAACCATCCCGAAGAACAGGAGCTCCTGTGAATATTTTCCCCTCAAAACCCCCTTTCTGGACCATTTTTGTGACACAAGTTGCAGGACCCCCTTGGAGGGGATTCATGGAGGAAACGTCAGCTTGGAATGACTTGATTTGCAATCGAATTGATGAGCAAGATTTTTATGTTGACGTCTGCTCTGAAGATGGAGCCCGCCTATTAAAAGATTTTGGGGGGTGTACCCAGCATTGTTCTGTGCTAGAAAACTCCACAAAAAAAACTTCCTAAGCCCGTCAGTCCCCCACTACAAGTATGGGTCCATTTCCCTTTTCCAAAAAAATTTTTCATTTACAAGTTGCACAGATAGAGTTTTGGGGGTTCCCTTGCGAAAATGTAGAAGTCAAGAATGCCTCCCCCCCAAAACGACCGTTTTATCTTTAAAATGAAGAAAGCTGGCTCAAACCCCACAGGAGTTTGTTTTTTCCGGATCCATTCCCTTTTTGTCGGGGGGGTGGGCAGATTTCAGATGGCATTGTTGAAACATGAGCTGTGTGTTTGAGAAGATTCAGTGTGTTCCCGGGAGGGGCAAGCCAAGTAGGGGTTGTAATCTTTGGTGACCGACACGAAAGGGACCCCGAGGGTTTGAGAAAAACCCAAAGTTTAGCAATCACCGACAAATTTTTTCCACG
>JAPXFY010000381.1:57500-61339 GCA_030674185.1 Monoplex corrugatus | reverse complement strand
AAATGGCCTATAAATGTTGCCTGTCTTTTCCTAATCTTCCTTATCAGTGATCGACTTGTGTCTGCCTCCATCAAGACTGTCTCGTTTGTTTTCTTTGCTGTCCATGGAACTCTCAACATTCTTCTTAGAAACCACATCTCGGCTGCCTCAATCTTGCTCTGGCTTTACTTGCTGACTGTCCACGCCTCGCATCCGTACAACAGTATTGGTTCTATATAACACTCAAGGACTGTCTTTCTGATGTTAATTGATAGGCATTTGTTGGTAAGAATGCTTGCAATCTTCTTGAATGCTGTTTTGGCTTGGCCGATTCTGCCAGCTATTTCCGATGTGCATCTGCCGTCTGATGAAATGACCGTTCCCAGGTATTTGAACTTATTAACCTGTGTCAAGGTTGTGCCATTTGCTGTTATTTTGCATGAGGGGATTTCATGTTTTTTACTGATCACCATGACTTCAGTCTTCCTGCTGTTTAGTTCCAACCCCTTACCTTTGCTTTCTATTTCTAGTATATTCACAAGGTTTTGTAGGTCCCTTTCATTTTATGCAATTAGCACGTGTCATCTGCGTACCGAATGTTGTTTATCATTTTCCCTCCAACCTTTAATCCAGGATCTTCTTCTAGGTTTCTCATGATGTTTTCGCTGTATAGTGAAAACAGATCTGGTGAATAAATAGAAAAGCAAAAAGGAACTGGAAGACAAAAGAAATTCTAGGCTTAATGGAAGAACAGAAGAAGGCAAAGGGAAAAGTGGAAAGACACAGAGAAATAAACAAAGAACTCAGGAATAGGTGCAATGAAGCTAAGGAAGCTTGGCTGAAAACAAAGTGCAAAGAAATAGAAGACCGACACAAAACAGATCCTCATGGTATATACAGAAGAACTGAAAATATTGCCCACAGGAAAAAATACATGCACATCAACTGATTGCTGAAAATCGTAAGATGGTATACTAATTATGGAAAAAAAAAACAATATTAGATAGATGGGGAGAGTACATTAAAGACCTTTTTGAAGATGACAGAAACGAAGAACTCATTATAAGAAATAACATTGAAGGATCACCCATAATGAAAGATGAATTAGAGCAGCACTGAAAAAGATGAAACCAGGAAAAGGCCCAGGACCAGACAATTTTACTATAGAGATGATTGAAACCCTGGAGGAATTCGGTATTGAAAAAAATAACAGTCCTCATACATGAAAATTATGGCACTGGAAAAATCACCAAAGATATGTCAAAATCAATTTTCATTACACTTCCAAAGAAAACAGGGTATATAGAATGCAAACTCCATCGTACAATCAGCTTGATGAGCCATGTAACAAATTTGTATAAAAAATACTCATGATGAAGACAAGGAACAGAATCAAAAGAGAAATAGCAGAAGAAGAGAGTAGATTTGTGGAAGGGAAAAAGGAACTATTAATGCCATATACATCCTAAGAACTATCATAGGGAGGTCAGTCGAGATGAATAAAGGTTTATATTTATGCTTTGTTGATTATACCAAAGCTTTCGATCTGGAAGACATGAAGGATTAATCAACCAACTAGAAAAACTCAATATTGATGGAAAAGATCTTCGAGTAATCAGAAATATGAATTGGGAACAAACAGCTGCAATGAGAATAGAAAACCATATAAGCTCTTTCCAAAATATCAAAAAGAGGAGTCATGCAAAGTTGTGTTCTGTCACCAGATTTGTTTTAACTGTACAGTGAAACCATCATGAGAAACCCAGAAGAATGCACTGGATTAAAGGTTGGAGGAAAAATGATAAACAACATTCGTTACGCAGATGACACCGTGTTAACTGCAGAAAATGAAAGGGACCTACAAAACCTTATGAATATGATAGAAAAAGAAAGCAAAAATAAAGGGCTGGAGCTAAATAGCAAGAAGACTTGAGTCGCGGTAATCAGTAAAAAACAAGAAATCCCTTCATGCAAAATAACAGCAAATGACAACTGTGAGACAGGCTGAAAAGTTTAAATATCTGGGAACGATCATCTCACCATACGGCAGATGCACATCAGAGACAGCCAGCAGAATCAGACAAGCCAAAACAGCATTCAAGAATATGGAAAGCAATTTTACCAACAAATGCCTATCAATTAACACCAGGAAGAGAGTTCTTGAATGTTATGTAGAACTGATAACGTTATACAGATGTGAGGCGTGGAAGTCAACACGCAAAGCCAGAACAAGATTGAGGCAGCCGAGATGTGGTTTCTGAGAAGAATTTTGTGAGTTCCATGGACAGCAAAGAAAACATACGAGACAGTCTTGACGGAGGAAGACACAAGAAGATCATTGATAAGGAAGATTAAGAAAAGACAAGCAACATTTCTAGGCCTTTTTACGAGGAAAAGGGAATAAGAGCACCTAGTCACAATAGGAAAGCTGGAGGGAAAGAGAACACCAGGTAGACCCAGAGAGAAAATATTTGAAAGACTTACAGGGTGGCTGAGGCTAGAGAGCGCTTGCGGCGACAAGGGATAGACGCATATTGAAGGCCATGATCGCCAACGCCATGCGGCAGGGCACATGATGATGATGATGAACAGATCTTTTAAAGGACTGAGTATAGAAACGTATAATCTGTTCATGTGAACTGATATCAAATGGGAACCAGAAAAAACACGAAAGAATACGAACGCGTATTTAATACAAGACAAGACAGGTGCACATTTTCGGCCAACTGGCCTTTTCAAGTGTAAGATTACAAACAAACAAACATCAGATACAAAAATTATAAGAAAAAGACTAAAACGTCCCTGCTGCTGTGTCCAATGTGAGAAAAGGACACATCTTACGCTTGACAAAGGCCAGTTGGCCGAAAATTTGCACCTGTCTTGTCTTGTTGTATTTAATACGCGTTCGTATTGTTCTTTCGTGTTTTTTTCTGGTCCCTGTTTGCTTGAACGCCGACAGTCACACTTGTTTTGGGTTTCATTTGATATCTAATATTTGCCTTGTTGAAATATTTATTTTGATTTAAGCAAAATTCATGTCATGTGGACTTTGTCTTGGTGAGGTTTGGATGTAAAAATACATGTATGTCTTGCTTGTTTTATCCTGTCGTAAATTGATTTGTTTGTTTGTTTGCCTGCCTGCCTGCCTGCCTGCCTGCCTGCCTGTCTGTCTGTCTGTCTGTCTGTCTGCCTGCATGTCTGTCTGTCTGTCTGCCTGCCTGCATGTCTGTCTGTCTGTCTCTGCCTCTGTCTGTCTATCTGCCTGCCTGCCTGTTTCTGTCTCTGTTTGTCTGCCTGCTTGCCTGCATGTCTGCCTGCTTGCCTGCCTGTTTCTGTTTGCCTGCCTGCCTACCTGCCTGCCTGCCTACTTGCCTGCCTCGCGCGCCCTCGGAAAACAAATGAAAAATGAAAGGAATACGCTCGTATACTGTTGGGTATGTGTTTTCGAATAACATTTTCACAACGAAGGAATCACAACATTAGGAATTCGCAGGTAGCAGCATGTGCAGGAAGATTAATTGATTGATTGATTGATTTGGTTCAGTTTTTTACGTCGACGACCACCTCAGAAGACATGGTCGATGGGGATAACCATCCCAGGGAAGTGGGGAAAGGGGGTTCTTATCTAATCCTATACCAACACCACCAGAATAAAATGATGTTAAGATGGGACAGTGAGAAGGCCAGTTTTAATGTAGCGCACCCCTGGATTCGAACCCACAGCCATTAGCATGTGAATCTCACGCTCAACCAACTGAGCCACTGAACAGGAAGAGTTACAGTATCCGTTTACATCCAAAAGCCTTAACCTTTTGACTCCCGCACCTTATCCACCAACTGCAAAAAAAATTAACCCTTTG
>JAPXFY010000381.1:37500-45000 GCA_030674185.1 Monoplex corrugatus | reverse complement strand
TTGGTCTGTTTCTGTTTGTCTGTGTCTGTTTCTGTTTGTCTGTGTCTGTTTCTGTTTGTCTGTGTCTGTTTCTGTTTGTTTGGTCTGTTTCTGTTTGTCTGTGTCTGTTTCTGTTTGTCTGTGTCTGTTTCTGTTTGTCTGTGTCTGTTTCTGTTTGTTTGTGTCTGTTTCTGTTTGTTTGTGTCTGTTTCTTGTTTGTTTGTGTCTGTTTCTGTTTGTCTGTGTCTGTTTCTGTTTGTCTGTGTCTGTTTCTGTTTGTTTGTCTGTCCTGTTTCTGTTTGTTTGTGTCTGTTTCTGTTTGTCTGTCCCTGTTTCTGTTTGTCTGTCCCTGTTTCTGTTTGTTTGTCCCTGTTTCTGTTTGTCTGTCCCTATTTCTGTTTGTCTGTCCCTGTTTCTGTTCGTTTGTTTGTCCATGTTTCTGTTCGTTTATTTGTCCTGTTCGTTTGTTTGTCCCTGTTTCTGTTTGTTTGTCTGTCCCTGTTTCTGTTTGTTTTGTTGTTCCTGTTTCTGTTTGTTTGTCTGTCCCTGTTTCTGTTTGTTTGTTTGTTCCTGTTTCTGTTTGTTTGTCTGTCCCTGTTTCTGTTTGTTTGTTTGTCCCTGTTTCTGTTTGTTTGTCTGTCCCTGTTTCTGTTTGTTTGTTTGTCCCTGTTTCTGTTTGTTTGTTTGTCCCTGTTTCTGTTTGTTTGTTTGTCCCTGTTTCTGTTTGTCTGTCCCTGTTTCTGTTTGTCTGTCCCTGTTTCTGTTTGTTTGTCCATGTTTCTGTTTGTCTGTCCCTGTTTCTGTTTGTTTGTTTGTCCCTGTTTCTGTTTGTCCCTGTTTCTGTTTGTCTGTCCCTGTTTCTGTTTGTTTGTCCCTGTTTCTGTTTGTTTGTTTGTCCCTGTTTCTGTTTGTTTGTCTGTCTCTATTCCTGCCTGTTTCTCCCTTTCAAACCATGATAAGGTTTGAACAAAACAAAACCAACTAAGCAACAAACAAACAAACAATAACCAGCCCTCTCCTGAGTGCTAACCTTGTCCAGCTACTGCACAGACGAAACAACTCATGCAAATCAAGTTCCAAGAAGACGGGTTGACAAAATCAGGTCACTTTTTATTTGTGCTAACAACACCCAGCAGACAAACAAATAAACATGAACACGTGAATAAAAACATTGTGCTGATTTAGATGCAGTATCATCTACAGTGGTATTTTTGTCATATTTGTCGAAATATGTTCAACATGTATAAAAATCACAGAGGTGCATGTTACTTTAATCAAAACAGATTGCTGAATTACAAATCTCAGAAACAGCGTTTGCTGAGAACTTTGAGGGAACTTATTTCTAGAAATTGAGTTGTTCAGTGTACAGAGATGTTGGCCAAGAAAACTAGACAGTCCAATAACATTTTACAGCATAGTACTTATTTCAAGTCAGTTGAAAGTAGGTAGGATTAAACTGAAATAACTTTCACGAAATAAGATTAAATTACTATACGTAAGATTTGATTAAAATAGTCCAGTTGAATGAACTTTTCTGAACCAAATCAAATCAAGTCAAGTCAAATCAGGTCATGTCAAGTCAAGTCAAGTCAAGTCAAGTCAAATGTTTAGTTTAGAAAACAGTTGCCTTTTATTATTATTTTTTTTTGGTTGGTTGGTTGGTTGGTTGGTTATTAGTAATAAAATCAATAGAAATATTCAAACATTTAAAACCAGTCAGACTGCCAATGGTTATTAGTGATACGAACAGAGCACAATAGCTGTTGTAGTTTTGTTATGACTAAAATGGCAGAGCTATCAGTAACTGCAAAATGATAAAGCAACATTAAATGAGTAAACAAATATTATTGCATATCATGAAGATATACATTACAGCAAGGTAATAATAATACATTATCATGGACAAAGCAAGGTACGTGAAAAACAGTGACACACTTTGTGGGGTGGAAAAAGTGCAACATTAGTCACTACTGAATTGATACTTTAAAATGTTTTAAACTTGAAATGGGTAAAGTTGAAAATATGATAGAGATGAATTCAGATGAAATTAATCTCCTTATTTACCTCTTCACCTTTGAGTGTGTGATGCGCGCGCGCGCTAGTGTGTGTGTATGTGTGTGCGTATTGTGAATGTGTATGTGTGTATCTATGTGTGTATGTGTGTGCTCGCGCGCGCGTGCGATCAATTTTTCTTGCATATGCACCTGGTAATTTAGAGTTCATGTGTGTGTATGCCAGTTTGTATTCTTTACATGTATCATTTTATGGTGTCTGTATACACGCACGTGTGTGTATGTAGGCGAGTACGGGCGCTTTAAGTGCGCTATAGTTTTTTGATTGCTGATCTTACACATTCTGTACCGGTGTGTATGTGTACGAATATGCGCATGTATGTGCAGCTTTGTTTTGTTTGATGTCAATGAGCATATTGTAGTGACAGATAGTGGGAGGGAGGGGAGATTGGAGGGAAGAGTTGCCATGTCATGTGTGAAGATGTGAGTGAATGTCATGTGAGTGTGAATGGAGTGAGTGTGATGTGGATGTGAGTGTGAATGGAGTGAGTGTGATGTGAGTGTGAATGGAGTGAGTGTGATGTGGATGTGAGTGTGAATGGAGTGAGTGTGATGTGAGTGTGAATGGAGTGAGTGTGATGTGAGTGTGAATGGAGTGAATGTCATGTGAGTGTGAATGGAGTGAGTGTGATGTGAGTGTGAATGGAGTGAGCGTGATGTGAGTGTGAATGGAGTGAGTGTGATGTGGATGTGAGTGTGAATGGAGTGAGTGTGATGTGAGTGTGAATGAAGTGAGTGTGAATGGTGTGAGCGTGATATGAGTGTGAATGGAGTGAGTGTGATGTGAGTGTGAATAGAGTGAGTGTGATGTGAGTGTGAATGGAGTGAGTGTGAATGAAGTGAGTGTGATGTGAGTGTGAATGGAGTGAGTGTGATGTGAGTGTGAATGAAGTGAGTGTGATGTGAGTGTGAATGGTGTGAGTGTGATGTGAGTGTGAATGGAGTGAGTGTGATGTGGATGTGAGTGTGAATGGAGTGAGTGTGATGTGAGTGTGAAGGAGTGAGTGTGATGTGAGTGTGAATGGAGTGAGCGTGATGTGGAGGTGAGTGTGAATGGAGTGAGTGTGATGTGAGTGTGAATGGAGTGAGTGTGATGTGAGTGTGAATGGAGTGAGTGCGATGTGAGTGTGAATGGAGTGAGTGTGATGTGAGTGTGAATGTAGTGAGTGTGATGCGAGTGTGAATGGAGTGAGTGTGATGTGAGTGTGAATGGAGTGAGTGTGATGTGAGTGTGAATGGAGTGAGTGTGAATGGAGTGAGTGTGATTGGAGTGAGTGTGATGTGAATGTGAATGGAGTGAGTGTGATGTGAGTGTGAATGGAGTGAGCGTGATGTGGATGTGAGTGTGAATGGAGTGAGTGTGATGTGAGTGTGAATGGAGTGAGTGTGATGTGAGTGTGAATGGAGTGAGCGTGATGTGAGTGTGAATGGAGTGAGTGTGATGTGAGTGTGAATGGAGTGAGTGTGATGTGAGTGTGAATGGAGTGAGTGTGATGTGAGTGTGAATGGAGTGAGCGTGATGTGAGTGTGAATGGAGTGAGTGTGATGTGAGTGTGAATGGAGTGAGTGTGGTGTGAGTGTGAATGGAGTGAGTGTGATGTGAGTGTGATGTGAGTGTGAATGGAGTGAGCATTATGTGAGTGTGAATGGAGTGAGTGTGATGTGAGTGTGAATTGAATGAGTGTGCTGTGAGTGTGAATGGAGTGAGTGTGATGTGAGTGTGAATGGAGTGGATGCTGGTGAGTGTGAATGGAGTGAGTGTGATGTGAGTGTGAATGGAGTGAGTGTGATGTGAGTGTGAATTGAGTGAGTGTGATTTGAGTGTGAATTGAGTGAGTGTGGTGTGAGTGTGAATGGAGTGAGTGTGATGTGAGTGTGAATGGAGTGAGTGTGATGTGAGTGTGATGTGAGTGTGAATGGAGTGAGCATGATGTGACTGTGAATGGAGTGAGTGTGATGTGAGTGTGAATGGAGTGAGTATGGTGTGAGTGTGAATGGAGTGAGTGTGATGTGAGTGTGAATGGAGTGAGCATGATGTGAGTGTGAATGGAGTGAGCATGATGTGAGTGTGAATGGAGTGAGCATGCTGTGAGTGTGAATGGAGTGAGCATGGTGTCACCAAACAAAATCCCTGTTCTCTGAACTTGGCGATGAAATATCTTGTATCTTGTACCTTGTATCTCAAGAACAGGACAACAGAATTGTAAACTACAAGGATGAAGCAATGAGCTGATTGAGTGATCTTGTATCTTGTACCTTGTATCTCAAGAACAGGACAACAGAATTGTAAACTACAAGGATGGAGCAATGAGCTGATTGAGTTAGTGTGATGGGGATAGTACAATGTAGTGGTTAGCAAATAAACAGTCTGTGTATTGTGTTGTCCGTGAGTGTGTGTTTCTGTAATATGGTTTGCATAGGACGATAGTGTGGTCAATGGGCACTAAGGAACAGGCTAATGTTTGTTTGTTTGTTTGTTTGTTTGTTTCCATGGGACTTTTGTTTTAATTTATGATATATTACAGGTAATGATATGAATAGGTACATTTTACTACAATTTAGCCTGAGTTGTGTCAGTCAGTGATTGGTGAAAGATGGATATCGAACTCAACTCATAATTTCGAAACTGTTTCACAAAGATAGAAGACTGATACTGTGATCATTTTTGAATCATGATCATTTTGGAACTTAATTAGTAAAATGAAACTCTGAGGGACAGCTTGACAGCAGAAAGTCCTCAAAAGAGAAGCTCCCCAACCCTCTCCCCCTTCTGTAACAAGAACTTTGACTTCGATATCAGACTTCGTCAAGCTGCTGGCTATACTTGCAGACATTAAACAACATCTGTTGCATCAGTCCATACAGAATTAACCCCATGCATGGAGATGCCATCCTGTGAAACATACTGAAAGTAACTTGTGAAATCACTGTCATCACCATCATGTGCCCTGCCGCATGGCACTGGTGTTCATGGTCTTCCATATGGAATTATCATTTTGCATTGCAAGTACACCTTCCACCTTCTCTGCCTCCATCTCCCCTGTAAACACATCCATTATATTATCCCTTGAGCTACCTGGTGCTCTTTTTTCCTTCCAGCTTTTTGTTGTGACTAGATGTTCAACTTCCTTTGCTTCATAAAATATTTTATAAATGTTGGCTGAATTCTGAAGCTGTAAATGTGGAAGCGAAAAAAAATGCATTCTGAATATATGAACGAAAGTTTTCAAATGGTTACTTTCTACCTAGTACTGATATGAAAAACCCAGATAATATTCACCAAAAAACTGAAAGAAAAGAAAATGACGAATTCACACACACAAAACAAGGAACCGAAAATCTCAAAACAAACAAACAAACAAACAAACAAACAAACAAACAAACAAACAAACAAACAAACAAATGAAGCAAACGTTTTTACATACTTGATTATTCTGTCTATATTTCAGTGATTTTAAAACTATTTTTTCTTTACTGCTCCCTGTCTGTCTCCAGTATTTCCTACTGTCTTACTCACAGTTTGACAGCAACAGAGAATTTTCATTTCAGTCATGTATCTGGAAGACCTCCAGCAATAAACACAAAAGTTGACAGAACTGTTAAAGGAACAGATGATCTGGTAGCTAATCGTGTGAGTAATATAATACAGATTGGAATAGAGTCCTGTCGGTGTGAATCCAGGTTCAATATGACGCACCATTGACAAAATACACCATGGAATGGTGCATGTTATGAAGATACAGGAGATGATAATCAACATCTTGGTCAGGGCCACCTGCTGGCCTCGGACGCTAGAGGTGTTGGAACTGGACGTGGTCAGACGCCAGGCTAACGCCATCTTTAACCTCCAGGCAGTGATGATGGTGCAGATAACGACGATAGTCATGGTGATGATAGGAAACAAAAATTGTACAAGATCAAAGAAGATGTAATTCAGAATGTACATGATTTCCTGCTTTCCCCACTCTGAAATTTCCACTTTCCACGTTGTCCTCCCAGTACTGTCATCCAACACTTCTTTCACTTCATTTCTCAGTAAATATGTGCAAAGAGAGAGTTGAAGAGATACAGTAATAGTTATAAGAATGATGGCCATGGTTCTGGTAGACAGGATGGACTGTACTTTGAGTGGAAACGTCACACACAAACACCGCTCAATCGAAATCACAGCTGTCACACAGGCAGACGTTGGCATGAAAGCCATGATTATGCCTGGAAAAGATCACACAAAGCAAATTTTATTTTAAAGGTCTCAGAGTAAGATAGCAGTACTTTAAAATATTGACATGTTCTTCAATCGAAAGATGGTACGCTTATCATAGAAAAAAGACAAAATATTAGATAGATGGGGAGAGTACAGTAATTGCAGTTTCCCTTCACGTTCTTAAATCTCAAACAATCGTTTCTCATTGCAATCTCGCTACAGCTGTCAAACTTAAACATCTTATATAAACACTTCGTTTTGAGCAACGTAATAGAACAAAATGGACATGCATGAATCCAACAGACAGTGCAAGAAATCAAATTAATTTCGTCCTAATAAATAAATGATTTAGAAATTCTTTACTGATAGCAAAAACGTTACCAGGAACAGGCTGCAACATCATCATCATGTGCCCTGCTGCATGCCCTTGGTGATCATGGCCTTCCACGTGAATCTATCCTTTGTTGCTGCAAGTATTTGTCCCACCCGGTCTATCGTCGTCTACTATGCAAGTCTGTCCAATACTTTCTCCCTGGGTCTACCTAGTGCTTTTTTCCTTTCAGCTTTCCCATTGTGACCAGGTGCTCTAATTTATCTTGCCTCGTAAAATGTCCCATTGATGTTGCTTATCTTTTCCTTATCGTCTTCAGTAATGTTCTTTTTGTGTCTGCCTCCTTCAAACTGTCTGGTTTGTTTTCTTTTTGCTGTCCATGGAACTCTCAACATTCTTCTTAGAAACCACATTTCAGCTGCCTCAATTTAATTCTGACTTTGCGTGTTGACTGTCCACGCTTCACATCCGTACAACAATATCGGTTTTATACAACACCTAAAAACACTCTTATTGATGTTAATTGATAGGCATTTGTTGGTAAGAATGCTTTTCATCTTCTTGAATGCTGTTTTAGTCTGGCCAATTCTGTTGGCTATTTCTAATGTGTATCTGCCATCTGTTGAGATGATTGTTCCAAAATATTTAAACTGATCAACTTGTCTGAATGTTGTGCCATTTCCGTTATTTTGCATGAGGGGATTTCTTGTTTTTTGCTAATTACCATGACTTCACCCTTCTTGTTATTTAGCTCCAGCCCTTTACTTTTGCTATTTCTATTATATTCACAAGATTTTGTAGTTTTTTTTCATTTTCTGCAATTAGAATAGTATAATCTTCATAACAAAGTTTGTTTGTCATCTTCCTTCAATCTTTATCGCAGGGCATTCTTCTGGGTTTCCCATGATGATATC
>JAPXFY010000381.1:5000-35000 GCA_030674185.1 Monoplex corrugatus | reverse complement strand
GAGAAACCTCAGCATCAAAGAAATAATTGGACACACGCAAACCAACAGACAGGGACTGGGAGCAACAAAAATGCAGTGGTGGTCCAAAGCCAAAGGAAGGAAAAAAGAGACATGATCATACAGGAGTTGAAGAAAGAAGAAGATGTCAAAAGAGTGCAGAAGGCAATCCAGCAAGGTCAACAGGGGCAATGGACAACATGGGACAGTGCACTCCAAAGAAGTCTCAGCTGGAACGATATGTGGCACATGGCTCCTCTAAGGATAAGCTCCCTCCTCAGATCTGTATATGACCTGCTCCCCTCGAATGCAAACTTAGTGAAATGGGGGAAATCAGATGACCCAGCATGTCCGCTCTGTCAGAAGAAACAAACAGTGGAACATATCCTAAGCTCTTGCAAAGTAGCGCTAGCCCAAGGAAGGTATACATGGAGGCACAACCAAGTTCTGAAAGTGATCACAGACGTGGTTAGCGAAAAAACCATACCCCAAACGCACCAATTGCTATGACAACGTTCTACAAAGCAGGAGGGAAACAGGTCTGGCCCGAAATTGCTATGACAACCAGCACATTGCCAAAGGGTCTTCTGGATGGAGCAGTCGACTGGGAGTGTACAGCAGACCTCCCAGAGTGGAGAAATTACCCAGATGTCATCAGCAAGACAGGCATGAGACCAGACATCGCTCTCCACTCTGACTCCTCGAAACAAGTGATTCTGATAGAACTCACTGTGCCATACGAAAGCAGAATGGAAGAAGCACATATCTACAAGACCGAAAAATACGACGGTCTTGCCAGCACCCTGAAGAAAGCAGGTCTGCAGGTCAAAATCTTCGCCATAGAGGTCGGGGCAAGAGGGTTTGTGGCACCTCCGCTTATGATCTCATGAAACAACTCGCCATTTCTGGGAAGAAGAGGACTAGAGCCCTTAAAGCGATGGCAGAGGCAGCAGAAAGGAGCTCAAGCTGGATCTGGGCAAGGAGGAACCAAAAATGAACTTCATAAGGATTGAATTCCCTACAGATGATGTGTGCCCCGTTAGCACATTGGTAAAACCGCGTACCGCAGTTCTGAAGCGCAGAATCGCCCAGGAGAAAAAAAAAAAAAAAAAAATAGACAACAGCAGAAGGGCATCCAGGAGGCATCCAGGAGTTCAAGGCCGAAACACTTGTCTAAAGGGGGTTACTTCTCTGAAGACCTTCTGTTGTCTAGCTCTCCCTAGAGTTTCTTTCTACCTATAATATAATATAATATAATATAATATAATATAATATAATATAATATAATATAATATAATATAATATAATATAATATAATATAATATAATATAATATAATATAATATAATATAATATAATATAATATAATATAATATAATATAATATAATATAATATAATATAATACAATACAATACAATACAATACAATACAATACAATACAATACAATACAATACAATACAATACAATACAATACAATACAATACAATACAATACAATACAATACAATATAATATAATATAATATAATATATTATATATATATTAATATAATATATATTAATATAATATAATATAATACAATACAATTAATATAATATAATATGACATAATATAATATGATATAATATAATATAATATAATATAATATAATATAATATAATATAATATAATATAATATAATATAATATAATATAATATAATATAATATAATATAATATAATATAATATAATATAATATAATATAATATAATATAATATAATATAATATAATATAATATAATATAATATAATATAATATAATATAATATAATATAATACAATCCTTGTATAATCTTTGTATAATATGATATAATACAATCCTTGTATAATCTTTGTATAATATGATATAATACAATCCTTGTATAATCTTTGTATAATATGATATAATACAATCCTTGTATAATCTTTGTATAATATGATATAATACAATCCTTGTATAATCTTTGTATAATATGATATAATACAATCCTTGTATAATCTTTGTATAATATGATATAATACAATCCTTGTATAATATGATATGATACAATCCTTGTATAATATGATATGATACAATCCTTGTATAATCTTTGTATAATATGATATAATACAATCCTTGTATAATATGATATGATACAATCCTTGTATAATATGATATGATACAATCCTTGTATAATATGATATGATACAATCCTTGTATAATATGATATAATACAATCCTTGTATAATATGATATAATATAATCCTTGTATAATATGATATGATACAATCCTTGTATAATATGATATAATACAATCCTTGTATAATATGATATAATATAATCCTTGTATAATATGATATAATACAATCCTTGTATAATATGATATAATACAATCCTTGTATAATCTTTGTATAATATGATATAATACAATCCTTGTATAGTATGATATAATACAATCCTTGTATAATCTTTGTATAATATGATATAATACAATCCTTGTATAATCTTTGTATAATATGATATAATACAATCCTTGTATAATCTTTGTATAATATGATATAATACAATCCTTGTATAATCTTTGTATAATATGATATAATACAATCCTTGTATAATATGATATAATATAATCCTTGTATAATCTTTGTATAATACGATATAATACAATCCTTGTATAATATGATATAATATAATCCTTGTATTATATGATACAATCCTTGTATAATATAATATAATCCTTGTATAATATAATGTAATCCTTGTATAATATAATGTAATCCTTGTATAATATAATATAATCCTTGTATAATCAACAAAACATAAATATTAAACCTTACTCAACTCAAATGATTTTTCTGTGAGAATTCTTAGGCTTATATGGCATTAATAGTTCCTTTCCCTTCGATAAAAACTGGATTGTTCTTCGTTTTCGATTCTACATGTATTTTTTCTCCTCATCATTATAATTCTTAATAGAATCTTTATCAGTTCTTAATAGATTCTTCGTTACGTGATTGAAATCATGATATTTGATCCCTTGTCTACAGTCTCTTTGAATAGGCAATCATGGCGGCAAAATTGTATGTTAATAAAGAATATTGAAATGTCCAATTCCATAATTACTTTGTATGTTCGACAGAGATTTCTATGTTACAGAATCTGATGCTGTTGTCAAAATGTGCACACCTCAAGTAACCCAGTTGTGTGTTCAATGTTTAGGTAACTAAGTTAGGCGTAGATCGAATGTATATTGTCATTTATGTATCCACCTATAATATAGACAAACTGGTCATTTTATGTATTAGTAAACAATGGATGGATTTAAGTGACTTTGTGATTTAATGTGACCCTATGTTGTAGACAACGTTCAAAAGTGCTTTATGCTTGTTTTGTGTCTGTTGGAATGCATAATAATCATGTTTTCTTTCTGAATTGATGAGAATTCATTTTCGTTAATCAATATTTAAACGATCTTAGTACAATTACACTTTAATGTAACCAAAAGAACTAAACTGAAAGTCATATTGCTATATATACCAGAATTTCTATTACTCTTTATTTATTTATTATCCATGTATTTATTTACTTAAAAGCGCACGTAATTTAATGCAAATTAAGATTCCATTTAAGTAACCTGTTTTTCCCTTGAATATCAACATAGGTATGGCGTCTTATGATGACGTTTATCCTTAGCAGTCCGACAAAAATAATCATGTATACAACTATGCTTGGACTTCATATTGTTCAAATCTCCCCTTACATTTTGAGAGATCAACCAAGTAGGCGCTTATGAGCATAATAGCAATGACTATTTCAATATTTGGAATTTAAAACCACATGATATGTGAAAACAGGCATTGACAGATGCACTAGCAAAATGGGTAAACTTTTGACTTCCAGTCATAGGATCCTGGGTTTGATACACCTATACAACTTGGCCTGGTGGATAAATGTTGGAGATTTTTCTGATTCCCCAAGTTAACGTGTGTGCAGAACTGCCAGTGTCAAAACCCCCTTCATATATGTGTATACAGATTATCAAATACAAAACATGCACAATAAAGGATTTTTAAGTCATGTCACAGAAACATTTAACATGCACACCCACCAAAGACGCACTGTGCAGCCTGTGCAGCAGCAATCAGCCTGCGTAGTGTAGGTAAACCAAAGTACATACACTCATCTGAGCAAAAAAAGAAACCTACATGCTTCAAGGACCTAGAAATACACAAAAATAGAATCAGAACGCGTATTTTAAATGAAAAGACAAGACAGGCGCACATTTTCTGCCAACTGGTCTTTGTCAAGCGTAAACATAACACAACGAATAACGAATAGCAAACAATGAGAACAAATATAAGCATTAGAGGAAAACCAGTAAAAACTTCCCCATCGTTGTTGTTTTCCCCATAATTTTTGTTGCGTTTTTATGGTTTCTATTTCCTTGAATGTTGGCAATCATATTTATCTTAAAACGCTTAAAGTAATATTGAGAAAGGACATGCTCATGCTTATTTTGTGCAAAATCTACCATTCTTTGAATCATTAATTCAATCGTTTATTTGTTCCTCTTGTTCGTCTCTCACGCTTTCTCTTACCTGCTATGTTCTCAAGAAATTCATTATGGCCAATACTCAGAAAAAATGGGGTCAAGGGTAAGCTTTCTTTCTGTATTTAGAGTATGTATGAAGAAGTTAAGATGAAGGTTAGAAATGGGGATAGATTTAGTGATTGTATTTATAGTACTCAGGGAGTGAAGCAAGGTGACGTATGCAGCCCTGTGTTGTTTTCTCTTTTCATCAATGATCTAGCGTTAGATATAATCAATAATGGTAGACATGGCGTGAAGCTTCTGACAAGTTTGACACAAATATCTATCATGCTCTTTGCAGATGATATTGGTTTACTCCCTGAGACCGTAATGGGACTACAAACCCAGTGGAACAACTGTACAGAGCAACTAACAAACTTGAATTAAAGATAAATATACAGAAGAGTAAAGAAATGGTTTGTCATGACGGAGGTTTCTTAGCAGGTTGTGAAAGATGGCACTATTTAAATGTTAGAATCTCTGTAGTAAACGCATACAAATATCTTGGAATCTACTTCACTACAAAAACTGAATTTCAGCTCTGCATGTCAGAATTTACTGGCAAGAGCAAAGAAAGCTGTTTTGAGTATCTTGAATAACTTGTACAAATGTGAGTGCAGTTCTGTGGAAATTTTCTCCAGATTATTTGACTCAAATGCAGTCAATAGTCAATCATCATTTCATCAGACGGCAGATGCACATCAGAAATAGCCAGCAGAATCGGCCAGGCCAAAATAGCATTCAAGACGATGACAAGCATTCTTACCAACAAATGCCTATCAATTAACATAAGGAAGAGAGTTCTTGAATGTTATATAGAACCAATATCATTGTGCAGTTGTGAGGCGTGGACACTGAACATGCAAGCCAGAACAAGATTGAAGCGGCCGAGATGTGGTTTCTCAGAAAAATGTTGAGGTTCATGGACAGCAAAGAAAACAAACAAGACAGTCTTGATGGAGGCAGACACAAGTAGATCATTCATAAGGAAGATTAGGAAAAGACAGGCAACATTTATAAGCCATTTTATGAGGAAAGGGGAAATGGAGCACCTGGTCACAATGGGAAAACTGAAAGGAAAGAGAGCACCAGATAGACCCAGGGAGAAAATACTAGATGGACTTGCAGAGTGGCTGGGGACAGGGAAGGTGGAAGAGATGCTTGAGGCAACAAGAGACAGAGACAGATGGAAGTCCATGATTCCCAACGCCATGTGGCAAGGCACCTGATGATGATTATAGTCAATAGTACAACTTGGAGCAGAAATATGGGGACTTGAAAAGGGAATGCTGGTGGAAAAAAGTACGCCTACTTGCTTTAAAAAGATGTGTTCGCGTTACCTGGCACACACCAAATGATATGATTTAAGGAGAGTTTGGAAGATTTCTATTATATGTAAGTTCATGTATTCGATGTATACGATACTGGTTAAAGTTAACTTGCATGGATAATACAAGACTATCTTTTAAAGCCTATAAGATGTTATGTGACTTACATGTAGATTGTAGACATAAATATTCCTGGGCATCAAATGTATGTATGTGTTTAAGTCAATGTAAAGTATAGATGGGTTTATGAACTATTTCAAGCAGAAAAGTATAGATTGTACTTGATAAGACTGGAATTGTATTCAAACTAGTGACAGATTTTTCTCATACAGAACGTTTGAAACTTCCGACTGCATTAAACCATACATTTTAATGTGCATAAATACATTTATTAAGCAAGCATTAGCAAAATTTACATGTGGTGTGTCAGAAATCGTTATGCATTCCATATGATATAAAGCAACTGTTTTAAATGATATGATATGCACCTGTGTAAGAATGACATCGAGGATAATGTCAGTTTTTTTCTGATGTGTCGTGCGTTTTGTGACCTAAGAAAAGATCTGATTCGACAAACATAATGTGAGTTTCCCACAAGACTTAAGTTAATTCAACTTCTCTAAAAAATGAACACGTAATGAGAAATTTAGCATTATTTTTGTACACATCTTGTACAAATCTCTCAAAAAGGTAAAAGATATGTCATAGGTATCCATATATTTGTGCATTTATATGTTTGCCTTAATTATATGCTGTTGTATGTAAATATGAGATTGTTCAAATTTTGTCAAACTTCTGTTGAATTTTGTTTTTATTTCACTTCCCTAAATGAGGGGCAATGACCTAAATGATTAAATCATCTGAATTCTGAAGTCTTACCTGCCATATAATACTCAACATATGCCAGGTACTTCTGGGCATATGTAGGATCCACAAGAGCAACGAAGACGTTGGCAGCAAAGCAAGCAAGTGACATTAGGTAACACAGGTCAGAAAGGGACAGCCAGAACAGACACAAGTTTATTCGATCCTTCAGACCCTGCAATGATAACAACAATGAATGTCATTAGATGTGTATTGTACACGGTTTTCTTCTTCTTTCTTTGATCTGTCCGCTTGTACCGTCATGGTTGTCATGGAGATCAACAGATGACGATACGCAGCAAGCTGAAAGGCCTGTAGTGACATGTGACGTCAAGAGGCAAGGTATCTTTTATCCCATCAACCCTGGTCTTCTTTGGTTTGCCTTTCTCTTTAAATCCACATGTCTTTTTGTTATATGCCTGTTGATCCTTGATCCTATGTGTTGGTAGTTGTGGTGGTGGTGGTGGCAGTTTTGGGATAGTTTTGTTTGATTTGCTGTAGTTGTTGCTGTCATTGTTTTTAGGAGGTATGGGGAGGGGGGGTCATTCATTACCCACGCAGTGTAATGAAGAAGACAGTGATAATCTTTGCTATTTACTTTTTTATGCAATAGAATTAAATGAACAAAAATTGTGCATGCATTACTCTCTCTCTCTCTCCTTCTCTTTCTCTCTCTCTCTCTCCTTCTCTCTCTCTCTCTCTCTCTCTCTCTCTCTCTCTCTCTCTCTTCAAGGACTGGTAATTTTCAAATTGATAAACATTTTTCTGACAATATTGATCTTATAGGTGTTTTTGACAAATCGACCCTGTTTGAAACCAATAGACAATCGCAAGATGTGGTAGTCAATGAGTATGGAAAAAAGCTTCTTGAAATGTATGCTAGCTGTGACTTAAGCATTGTAAATGGATGTCCAGAACTAAATAGTTCAGGCAGCTTCACTTACTTATCTGAATATGGTCACAGTGTTATAGATTATTTCCTATCAAGCAGCGATCTGTGTGGTTACATTGACAAAATGACTGTAGGTAGCAGAATGGAATCACATCATATGCCAGTGGAATTGTATTTTCAAACCCGAACGAATATGTTTACCCCAGCTGCAATCTCAGATTCCACTGTTAGAATTGAAAAACTATATTGGTCAAATGATCGTGTTGCTTTTTTCAATGAAAATGTTATGTCAGACATTTTTCAAATCCAACTTGTAAAAGCCACTGATTTAATAGCTACAGATTTAGAAGAGTCATTAAATGTTTTTACAGAGTATCTTATTGCTGCTGTGGGGCCCATGAAAAAGACTCATACGGGGCATACAAAAGAAAGACAAGGCAAAATGGTTTGATGCCAAGTGTTTAGTGGAGAAAAAAAGGGTAAGAAAATACATGAGAAAGTTTAAACAATCAAAAGTACATGTAGACTATGCTTATTATTCAAAAGTGAGAAAGGAATATCAGACCCTGCTGGATAAAAAAGAACGTGCGCATAAGGATGCAGATTTAAAGGCATTGATGGACTCGATAAATGACAAACAAATTCTTGATCCAGATTCGTAAACATAAACGGCGTGATATCATTGCCGATAATATTACAGAACGAGAATGGATAAATCATTTTGAATCTGTTTTCAATAATGGATTTGACGAGAATGAGGAGTTTGTAAATGATGAAACAGATGAAGATATCAGCGATGAAATACTTGACAGTGAAATCAGTGAACAAGAAATAATAAAAGCGATTAAACATTTGAAAACGGGAAAATCTGCGGGATTAGATGGCATTATATCAGAAATATTGAAATATGCGGAGCATGTAATAACACCATATTTAAAAAAGTACTTCAATGCTTTGTTTCATACAGGTACATTTCCATTGAAATGGACAGAAGCCATGATTGTTCCTCTACACAAGAAGGGGAACACTAATATCCCTGATAACTACAGAGGTATTTCTCTTATGAGCATTCTCAGTAAAGTATTTACACATATCATTAATAATAGATTAACAGTATGGGCAGAGGAAAACAATGTCATAAACGAAGTTCAAGCAGAATTCAGGAAGGGTCAGTCTACAGTAGATCATATGTTCACTTTACATGCAATAATTGAAAAGTATTTACTCCGAAATAAAAAACTCTACGTTGCCTTTATAGATTTTAAAAAAGTATATGACGCAGTGAATAGAATCGTTTTATGGTCTGTATTATTACGAGTGGGCATCAAGGGCAAGATGTTCAAAACGATCCGAGCAATGTACGCAACAGTCCAAGCATGTGTATTATGTCGCAGTAAAAATGGATATTCCAATTTCTTTGAATGCCATCAAGGCCTAAGGTAAAGTTGCATTGTAAGTCCTATACTGTTTTCTCTGCTGATAAATGAACTTGCAAATGTAATTATTTTGAATGGAAAACATGGTGTTACATCCACTTCAGATGAAACAGAAATATTTCTCATGCTTTTTGCAGATGATCTTACTCTTTTGGCTTCAACTGCGGTAGGTCTTCAACATCAACTTAACATTCTTCAACAAGAAACAAAGCGGCTACGATTGTCAGTACATTTAGATGTCTAAAATAATAATTTTTCGAAAGGGTGGTTTTCTTGGTTCAAAAGAAAAATGGGATTTTAATAGCAATATTTTGGAAGTGGTGAATTCGTACAGGTATTTAGGTCTCACTTTTTCAACTAGACATAGTTTTGTAACTGCAATGGAAGAAGCTAAAGTTAAAGGTAAGAAAAGTACTAATGCTATTTAAGTACACTGAGAAAGATTAAATGTAATTCACCAGACATTTTCTTTACAATGTTTGATGCTCAGGTAGTTTCATTATTACTTTATGGTGCAGAAATTTGGGGTTATGAAAGACGTTATCAACTCGAACAGGTACATTTATACGCATGCAAGAGATTTTTACACGTAAGAAACAAAACGATAAATGATATTGTGTACGGAGAATTGGGACGCTTTCCTCTCTGGATAAATGCTGTTGCTAGATGTATTAAATACTGGTTTCGACTACTGAAACAGCCAGAGACTAGGTATTCAAAAAAAGCATATAAAATGTTATTCAGTATGCACGGAAAAGGATATGTAACTTGGGTGTCCAAGATAAAAAGCATTTTATGTGAAAATGGTTTTGAAGAAGTTTGGCTTTTTGGGTGTGGCGACGAAAAACGACTCAGTAAAGAACTGAAAGAAAGATTACGTAGCAGTTTCTGTCATTGCTGGCATAACCACTTAGATATCAGTGCACGCTGTTCACTATACGACAAATTTAAACCTTTATTTGCAAGAGCAAAGTATTCTGAAATACTGTATGTGCAGGTGTTTAGGAACGCTATGGCACAATTTAGGATGGGCGTGTCCCAGTTAAACGTTCACAGATATCGGTTTGCGCCTACGACTGCCAGCACTTCATGTCCAGTTTGTCCAAATGTGCAGGAAAACGAGATACATTTTCTATTTGAATGCCCTCTGTACAACCAGGTCAGACAATCTTATCATTTAGAGGTCACTGAAGGCGATAATTTAGAAGATCTTTTTATTAGGAAAATGATGAATGACTCTGCGGGAACCATAGTGAACCTGGCGAAGTTTTTGGTCGCTGCCTTTAAAATAAGAGAAAAAAGTATTTTGAACGTACGTACTTGAAACAACATTTGTTTTCTACATTAGTACCTTTGAATATCCCATGTAAATACATTTAAGTGTGTTAATTAATTAAGTAATGTTGTATAGAAATGTGTCTTAAGATTTCCCCCATGAAAGGGGCTGTTGGCCTAAATTCATTAAAATTCCGAATTCCGAGTTCTCTCTCTATCTTTGTCTCTCTCTGTCTTTCTCTGTCTTTCTCTCTCACTCTCTATGTTTGTTTCATGTTCTCTCTGTCTCTGTCTGTCTCTGTTTTTGTCTCTGTCTCTGTCTGTCTGTCTGTCTGTCTGTCTCTTCTACCTTTCTTTCTCTCAGTAATGTGTTCATTCTGAAGTCTTCCCCTTGCTTTATGTAGAGACAACCATAAAGGAAGTAATTCATGAAATGGAGGTAGACATCTCTCTTTGTGAAGAAATCCATAAGGCTCCTAATATCATGCCTCAAAGGAAAATAAAATGGTATCACTTCTGATATTTTGTGATGCTATATCAGAAAGGCATGTCAAATATGCAGATGTGATGCGTCAAGTGAGTTGGCTAGTGACTGCGTGCTTGTCACCTCTCACGTTCAGCCTGCATTGCTGGCTAGCACTGTTGCTTGCAGCTGTGCGAAAGGAGATTAGAATGCGTAAGTCTCTCTCTGTCAGTACATAGCTTTTCCATCAGCAAGCCCTACGTTATACCTCCTTGTGGCGCCATGTGGTAATTGAGCACCTCACGGACTCAGGCTAAAACTCGACTGACTCGGAGGAGGTCTGTCCCCCAGACGTGTGGCGCACAGGCCCACTGGCGTGTGGATATGCCCTGGTGACCATGAACCAGACACCCAGCTATGGGCAAATAGCACCACTGCCTCGTGGGTATCTCGGGAGAGAATAAGGCTAAGGGAGTAAACCCTGAAAAAATGATCACTCCTACCGCCTTGTAGGTTGTCGTGGGAACGACAAGGACTATCAGACAGACTGTACACAGACCGAAGGAAGGCAACAGGAAACCACCATTGTACTTTCCCAAGCTAATTCATGGCCAGATAAAACAAGAAAAATGAGGATAACAACGTAAATAGAAGCTCCACAAAGCACCTTCGTCTGGTAGGGATCGTCATGTTGTGCAGGTGACACCAGACCGTCAGCAAGCTACTGCGTTAAATCTTTAAAAAATCGCAACAAGGAATGTGAGGACATAGCTACGAAAAGGAACATTGTAGAATGCCAAAATGGAGATGGAAAGGCTTAACATTAGTATCTTAGGACTAGGGGAAGTGAGATGGAAGAGGGCAGGCATGATAACATCAGGAGAGCATACAATAATGTATTCTGGTGGAAACTCACATGAAAGAGGAGTAGGCATCATAACTGACAGGGACAAATCAAAAGCAGTTAAGAGATACTGGGCTGTGTCAGGCAGAGTTTTGCTGGTTAAATTGGATGGCAAGCCATTAGATATCAACATCATACAGGTGTATGCACCAACATCCACAAATACTCAGGATGAAATTGACAAATTGTACGAGGTATTAGAGATGGCCAAGGATCAATGTAAATCACAAGAAGTTACAATAATAATGGGGTATTTTAATGCTTAAGTGGGACAGGATAGGGTGGAGGATATAGTTGGATCTCATGGCCTTTGTACACAAAAAGAAAGGGGAGGGATACTTGTAGAATGGGCACAGATGAATGAGTTCATAGTACGAAACACCTGGTTTGAGAAGCCTAATAGAAGAAAATGGACATGGATAAGTTCAGTTGATAATTACAAAAATCAGATGGACTACATCCTGATCACTAAAAGATTTAGAAATTCTTTGCTGACAGCAAAACAACTACCGGGCGCAAACTGCAGCAGTGACCACAATCCTGATTTAGGCTGAAATTAAGGAAAAAGAAACAGACCAAAAGAAACATCAAACTAAATCTTGGACTCTTAAAGACACACGAAGCGATACTTAAAAAAATATCGTACATGTTCAAAACAAATTCAGTGCTCTGGAACACGTGATGACAATGAGGAAGAGTGGACAAAGTTGAGAAACTCGACAAATGAAGCTTGTGAAGAAATCCCTACAGGAGATAGAAAAGCAAAAAAAACCAAAAAAACTGGATGACAAAGAAATTCTAGGCTTGGTGGAAGATCCGAGGAAGGCAAAGAGAAAGGACGAAATATACAGTAAGATAAACAAAGAAATCAGGAAAAGGTGCAATGAATGTAAGGAAGCTTGGCTGAAAACAAAATGCAAAGAAATAGATGACTAACACAAAGCGGATCCTCAGGGCATGTACAGACGATCTGAAGAAATTGTCCACAGGAAAAAGACATGCACATCAACTGGTTGCTTAAAATATAAAGATGGTTCACTTACCATTGAAAAAGACAAAATGTTAGCTAGATGGGAAGAGTACATTAAAGACCTTTTTGAAGATGACAGAAACGAAGAACACATCATAAGAAAGAACGTTAAAGGACCACCCATAATGAAAGATGAAGTCAGAACAGCACTGAAAACGATGACTAGGAAAAGCCCCAGGACCAGACAACATTATTACAGAGATGATTGAAGTCCTGGAGGAATTTGGTATAAAAAAAATAACAATCGTCCTAAACGAAATTTACGACACTGGAAAAATCTCCCCAAATATGTCAAAATCAATTTTCATTGCACTTCCAAAGGAAACAGGGGCTATAGAATGCGACCTTCATCGTACAGTTAGCTTGATGAGTCATGTAACAAAAATCCTATGAAGAATAATCATGATGAAGACAAGAAATAGAATCAAAAGAGAAATAGCAGAAGAACAATGTGGGTATGTGGAAAGGAAAAGAACTATAAAATGCCATATACATCCTAAGAACTATCATAGAGAGGTCAAATGAGATGAAGAAGGATTTATATTTATGCTGTGTTGATATACAAAGGTTTTCCATCGGGTACGACATAAAGAATTGATCAACCAAGTAGAAAGACCAGTATTGATGGAAAAGATCCACGAATAATCAGAAATATGACATTGTATTGGGGACAAACAGCTGCAATGAGAATAGAAAACGATATAAACTCTTTCCAAAACATCAAAAGAGGAGTCAGACAGGGTTGTGTTTTGTCACCAGATCTGTTTTCACTTTACAGCGAAAACATCATAAGAAACCTAGAAGAATTCCTTGGATTAAAGGTTGGAGGAAAAAAGATACATGTAGATAACATTCGATACGCAGATGACACCGTGATAATTGCAGAAAATGAAAGGGACCTACAAAACCTTGTGAATATTCTAGAAATGGAAAGCGAAGGCAAGGAGTTGGAACTATACAGCAGGAAGAGTGAAGTCATGGTGATCAGTAAAAAACATGAAATTTCCTCATGCAAAATAACAGCAAACGGCACAACCTTGAGACAGGTTGATAAGTTTAAATACCTGGGAACGATCATTTCACCAGCCGGCAGATGCACATCAGAAATAGCCAGCAGAATCGGCCAAGCGAAAACAGCATTCAAGAAGATGATAAGCCCTCTTACCAACAAATGGCTATCAATTAACATCAGGAAGAGAGTTCTTGAATGTTATATAGAACCAATACTGTAATACGGTTGTGAGGCATGGACAGTCAACAAGCAAAGCCAGAACAAGATTGAGGCAGCTCAGATGTGGTTTCTCAGAAAAATGTTGAGAGTTCCATGGAGAGCAATAAAAACAAACGAGACAGTCTTGATATAGGCAGACAAAAGAAGATCATTCGTAAGGAAGATTAGGAAAAAACAGGCAACATTTATAGGCCATTTTATGAGGAAAGGGGAATTGGAGCACCTGGTCACAACGGGAAATCTGGAGGGAAAAAGAACACCAGGTAGACCCAGGGAGAAGATACTAGACGGACTTGCAGAGTAGTTGAAGACACAGAGGGTGGAAGAGATGCTTGAGGCAACAAGAGATAGAGACATATGGAAATCCATGATCACCAACGCTATGCGGCAAGGCACCCAAATGATGATGATGATGGAGACATGAAGAATTGATCAACCAACTAGAAATACTCAATATTGATGGAAAAGATCTACGATTGATCATGAACATGTATTGGGAATAGACAGCTGCAATGAGAATAGAAAACGATGTAAGCTATTTCCAAAATATCAAAGGAGGAGTCAGGCAAGGTTGTGTTTTGCCTCCAGATCCGTTTTCACTGTACAGCGAAAACATTATGAGAAACCTAGAAGAATACCCTGGATTAAAGGTTGGAGGAAAAATACTAAACAGCATTTGATACGCAGATGATTCTGTGCTAACTGCAGAAATGAATGGGACTTACAAAACCTTGTGAATAAAATAGGAACAGAAAGCAAACGTAAAGGATTTGGGCTAAATAGCAAGAAGGCAGAAGTCATGGTAATCAGTAAAAAACATGAAACCCCCTGATGCAAAATAACAAATGGCACAACCTTGAGCCAACTTGATAAGATAAAATAGCTGGGAACGATCATCTCACCAGACGGCAGATGCACATCAGAAATAGCCAGCAGAATCAGACAAGCCAAAACAGAATTCCATTAGATGAAAAGCATTCATATCAACAACTGTCTATCAATTAACATTAGGAAGAGAGTGCTTGAATGTTATATAGAAGCGATAATGCTATACGGTTGTAAAGCAAGAACAAGATTGAGGCAGCGGAGATGTTGTTTCTAAGAAGAATGTTGAGGGTTTCGTGGACAGCAAAGAAAACAAACGAGACAGTCTTGATGGAAGCAGACACAAGAAGATCATTGATAAAGAAGATCAGAAAAGAGGCAATATTTATAGGCCATTTTATGAGGAAAGGGGAATTGGAGCACATGGTCACAATGGGAAAGCTGGAGGGAAAGAGCACCAGGTAGACCCAGGGAAAAGGTATTGGATAGACTTGCAGCGTGGCTGGAGACAGGGAGAGTGGAAGATGTGCTTGCAGCAACAAGAATGGATGCTTATGGAGGGACATGATCGCCAATGCCACGAGGCAAGGCACTTGATGATAATGATATCAGAAAGGCAGAGTTTTACAACAAAGCTGTGAATGTACATGAAAGTAACTAATTTTGATATAGACACTCTGCACCATTCCAATGACGCTGTGCTATGTTGTCATGTCTGTTTTGTTGTCTTGCACTGAAAATACAAAAGAATCGCTATAATTGCCTCATGTAAGCTTTGAAAAGCTCACTAGAGACGATTGCAGCAGATTCTCCTGTGGGGCATTTTCTATTTTCTGTATCGGGTCTGTGTAGTCCAGAAGCAAAAGCGGCTTGTCTTGGACGCGAGAAACCGGGTTCCAAACGAGGATCAGACAGTTGTCTCCCCTGCTCACCAGAACTGAAGTGGTAGTCAATGTTATAGTCCTTCACATAAGACAAAAACAAAAACACCCCCCCCCCCCCAAAACATAACAAAACAAAAACAAAACAAAACAAAAACAACACAAGGTCCTGCGTTTGGCACGCTGTCAGTGCACAGCACCAAAGGAATTGTCTGGCAAAATTCTGTAGCAAAATATCCACTTTCGTGGGTAGAGACAAAAATACACAGACAAAAATGAATGGAGAAAAATAAGTGTCTCTGCACTGCATTGATCCATTTCCCAGGACAGCAGGCCAAATTTCACATGATAAACCAAACCATGACAAATAAATAAACAAAACAATAAACGAGAAAATAAGTGAATAAAGAAAGCAAACAAATAAATGAATGAATAAACAAATGATTAAATATTTCCAAGAAAGAAAGAATGAAAAGAAAGAAAGAAAGAAAGAATTTAAAAAGTAAACGAGTAAGTATGTAAATATTCATCGAATATGACAAAATCAATCCAATCTACACACTCAAATCCCATGGTAGTTGTGAGCTTTTTCCTGTCACTCATATTAAATTACTCATGAAATTCCTTATGAACTGTACTCTCAGTGATTGAGATACGAACTGTTTGCGTGAGTGTGCGTGAGTGTGTGTGTGTGTGTGTGTGTGTGTGTGTGTGTGTGTGTGTGTGTGTGTGTGTATGTGTGTGTGTGTGTGTGTGTGTGTGTGTGTGTGTGTGTGTGTGCGGTGTGTGTGTGTGTGTGAGTGAGAGAGAAAGAGAGAGAAAGAGAGTGAGAGAGAGAGTGAGAGAGAGAGAAAGAAAGAGAAAAAATGAGAGAGAGAGTGAGAGTGAGAGAGAGAGAGAAAGAAAGAGAAAAAATGAGAGAGAGAGAGTGAGAGTGAGAGAGAGAGAGAAAGAGAGAGACAAAGAGAGAGAGAGAGAGTGAGAGTGAGAGAGAGAGAGAAAGAGAAAGAAACAAAGAGAGAGAGAGAGAGGGGGGAGAGAACATTTTCACAACAGAGTACTATATTACTGGAGGATAGCAACAGGAAGTGGTATTGTTTCAGTATCAGTTACAGTTTCTCATGATGACGTCTCCGCTTGCGGATGGAATTCAGTATGCACCGACATTACAGATGCCATGTGATGGAGAAGATCCAGAATGATGACGTCTCCGCTTGCGGATGGAATTCAGTGTGCACCGACATTACAGATGCCATGTGATGGAGAAGATCCAGAATGATGACGTCTCCGCTTGCGGATGGAATTCAGTGTGCACCAACATTACAGATGCCATGTGATGGAGAAGATCCAGAATGATGACGTCTCCGCTTGCGGATGGAATTCAGTGTGCACCAACATTACAGATGCCATGTGATGGAGAAGATCCAGAATGATGACGTCTCCGCTTGCGGATGGAATTCAGTGTGCACCAACATTACAGATGCCATGTGATGGAGAAGATCCAGAATGATGACGGCACAAGCCTTAGGCCTGCACATAAACCCAGCAGGTGGCTAGGTTCTGACGTCATACACATTTTCATCTTGTACTCGTATTGTTTCAGTCTATCATTGGAACAATCTTGGTTACATTCAAATGACGCGTGTATTCATGCATCCCATCTTCAAAGAAATACAAAAAGTAAATAGAAATAACTAAATAATACAGGAAACAAAACACAAGTAGCCACTAAGTACAAAGTTAACATTGGGCCAGTCTTACAGCTAGCCCTTGTTACTCTACACACAAAATACCAGTATGAAAAACATTTACATGTACGCTTTACAAACGCATGAGAGGATAAGGCTGATACATGTAAATAAATACATGTCAACCCTTTACAAGAAGAACAAGAACAACAACGTTATTTAACAATTTTGCTACAGTTGTACTGATATTCTATCCAAAAACATGTGAATACAGACACAGAATCAAACTTAACAAGAAGGTAAAGAAAGCTGTCAGAGCAAACCAGGCTGGGTGAAATGTTGGGGTGATATGCAAGTTTAAAACTATAATGACTGTACGTGAACTGTAAAATGTACAATAGTCAAACATATCATGAATGGACAATTAACATCAAATCCAATCGATAAGAAGGTAGTAAAAGGAAAATAGAATGAGTAATTTAACTGCAAAAAAATGGCACAACAGTATATCTAGATCTAGAAAAGGGATTATAATTATAATAATTGATTGCAATATTTCAAGCCAGTGTTTGTTAAGCTGTCGTTTCGAGCTTTTTAGTGATGTGCATGACTTGATGTTGCTGGCCAATGTATTCCAAAAATACGTACCAGAAAGGGAGATATTTGCGTAAAATATGTTCAATCTTGATTTTAGAAATGAATGTCGTATCATGTATTTGTCTAGGGTGTATAGGTTTGGTATGAATAGTTCTGTTAAATATTTTAGGGCGGATTTGTGCAGATAGGCATTAGGTTTTGAAAGGATGTTATGGACAATGAGGCCAATATTTTCTTAAAGCCTAAGAAGAAAACTCCTAATATATGTGCTTCATTTATGGCTAATATCCACCGGCTTTTCATGTTTGAAAGAGCAGTGTTACATGAATGATATAGACGGAATCCTGATTGACCTTGGTGAAATGGTGACTGGTCTTTCATGAATTTCATCATGCGTTTGTGAGCATGTCTTTCAAGTGGTCTGGAGACCACAGGTAATAGTGATATTAGCTCAAAATTGTGTAAGGTATTTCTCTCATCTTTGGTAAAGGGACTACATGTATTTACTTTCCTTTTTTTTATTTCTGTCTGGAATATCTTCTGATCAATACCTGAACTAGATACACATGCTAGAGTTTCAACCATGTGAGGCGTGGATAGTCTAAATATTTTGCTACATATTTCATCTAGATCAGATGATTTCTTCATTTGATTTAGGCCAACAGTCCATAGCCTAATCTCAGCAAGGAACTGGGTGGGATAAAATATCTAAGATATGTATTTTATGTGTATAAAAGATCCGACGGAAGTCAACGGAAAACCACTATCGTACTTTGCCAAAAACATTCATTGCCATACAAAACAAGGAAAATAAGGATAGCGACGTAAACAGGGGTTCCTATGGAGCACCTTCGTCCGGTAGGGACTGTCATGCTGCGCAGGTGACACCAGACCGTTAGCAAGCTACTGCGCTAAATCTAAAAAACAACAACTCCACGAAATGGCAACATTGAATGTCAGGACATTGTTGCAAACAGGAAAATTAGATACTGGCAAAATGGAGATGGAAAGGCTTAACATTAGAATTTTAGGACTAGAGGAAGCCATATGGAAGGGGGCAGGCATGATAACATCAGGAGAATATACAATAATATGTTCTGGTGGAAACACACATGAAAGAGGAGTAGGCATTATAACTGACAGGAACAAATCAAAAGCAGTTAAGGGATACTAGGTTGTGTCTGACAGAGTTTTGCTGATTAAACTGGATGGCAAGCCATTTGGTATCAACAACATTCAGGTGTATGCACCAACATCCGCAAGCACTCAGGACGAAACTGACGACTTCTACGAAGTGTTAGAGATGGCCAAGGTCCAATGTAAACCACAAGAAGTTACAGTCATAATGGCAGATGTTAATACTTAAGTGGGACAGGATAGGGTGGAGGATGTAGTTGGACCTCATGGCCTTGGTACACAAAATGAAAGGGGAGAGAAACTTGTTGAACGGGCACAGATGAATGAGTTCATAATAGGAAACACCTGGTTTGAGCAACCTAAATAGAAGAAAATGGACATGGATGAGTCCAGGAGATTATACCAAAAATCAGATTGACTACATCCTTATCAATAAAAGATTTAGAAATTCTTTGCTGACAGCAAACACAATACCAGGTGCAGATTGCAAAAGCGACCACAATCCTGTAGTGGGAAGATTTAGGATGAAATTAAGGAAAAGGAAACAGACCAAAAGCAACACCAAACTGAATCTTGGACTCTTAAAGACAGATGAAGTAATACGTAAACATTCTTATGTACATGTTCAAAACAAATTCAGTGCTCTGGAAGACGTTGGTGACAGTGAGGAACAATGGACAAAATTGAGAAACTCGATAAATGGAGCTTGTCAAGAAATCCCTAGATTAGATGAAGAAGCAAAAAAGGGCTGGGTGACAAAACAATTCCAGGCTTGATGGAAGAACGGAGGAAAGCAAAGAGAAAGGAGGAAATATACAGGAGGATAAACAAAGAAATCAAGAATAGGTGAATGAAGGTAAGTAAGCTTGGCTGAAAACAAAATGCAAAGAGATAGAAGACTGACACAAAAGGGATCCTCAGGGTATGTACCTAAGAACTTAAGAAATTGTCCATAGGAAAAATACATGCACATCAACTGGTTGCTTAAAATCGAAAGATGGTACGATTATCATGGAAAAAGACAAACTATAAGATAGATGGGAAGAGTATATCAAAGACCTTTTTGAAGATGACAGAAACGAAGAACACATCATAAGAAAGAACGTTGAAGGACCACCCATAATGAAAGATGAAGTTACAGGACTGAAAAAGATGAAACCAGGAAAAGCCCCAGGACCAGACATTCCTGAGACCTGGTCACAACAGGAAAGCTGGAGGGAAAGAGAGCACCAGGTAGACCCAGGGGAATAATATTGGACGGACTTGCAGACTAGGTGAGGACAGAGAGAGTGGAAGATTTGCTTGCGGCAACAAGGGATAGATGCATACGGAGGGCCATGATCGCCAACGCCATATAGCAGGACACATGATGATGCTGATGATGTATTATATAAGTCATGATCACCTGTGTCTCTCAAAAACATTTTTATCTGTGCTCTTGTTCTAATGTTCATTACAAAAATGTCTCTATCAACCTTAGGTGATCTTCTTCTCCAGTCTTTCCATGTTGATGAAAATATATCAATACAATTAGTTAAACATTAAAAAAGCATGGTTTAGTTTGTTGATTAATTGGGATGAGTCATCAACTTTTTAAACTTTGTTGGCCTGTACTGTTTGCAAGTGCCAAAACCCCTCTTTGTATACAAACTAAGTACCAGCAATACATAGTAAAGGTCTCCTAAGTCATGTCAGTGCCCAGTGGGTTATGGAAACTAAAACATCAGGCATGCACATCCATCAAAGATGCAGACTGTGCAGAGTGTGGTCACCTCCCATAACAGCTCACTTCTCCTCGTACCACTAAAATGTCTGTGTAATGCTCAGTGAGTCTACATGAGTTTGGAGAACAGTGCAGTACATGAACAGTGATCATTCATATATATACTGAACAACTGTCATTGCATTTCAAACAGGAGTTTGGCTTGATTCGTTCCTTGTCATCTACTATTAGGCTAAGACTAAAATATGCTATTTCTTTTAACACCAGAAAATAGTCTGTTACACCATAGGCATGGTTAGATGTACACATATGCTTCTCCTATGTATGCCAGGAAAGACATCCAGTGACTAATTGAGTCAGAAAGGTACACAACCCTGCTGATTGTATTCCAAAATCCTTTATGTTTGATTTTACACAATGTGGATCCATTCCCACATCTGGATACTATAGATTTCTTTCCTTATTGCTTTTTCGTCATACATAAGCAAACATATATCGTTTATTTTAAAAGTACTTGACTTGCATTAAAGTCTCCATCACATAATTACAGCAATAAGCTACAATTGATACTCAATGATCATACAAATTAATCTGTCAGTAGAGAGTAAGACAGACAGAAACAGAAGGAGGGACCGATGGAGGGAAGGAGAGAGATGTCACCTGCCGATAGAAAACAATGCAGTTGAGTACGTTGGTGGTCAATCCAAACAGAAATATACAGGGGAAAATGTACAGACCCACAACTTGAACAATGGTCATTGTCATCTGGCAGCTGATGACAGCACAAGGATTTTCCCCTGGTACGACAATGGAGATGTTCTGTGTTACAGAATGGTTGTTTGGTGAAAGTGTGATCAGAGGGTTGTTGACGCCAATCATAGTACTGTCCATCGGTAGCTGTGTGACTGTGTGGTGCATTGCTGGTCAACTGGAAACAAGAAACAACGATCGTATGTTTGTTATTCAAAAGTCTGAAAGATTCATTGAAAATTGTTGTTAACACTTAGAAACAGCGTGTTGAAACACTACAAATAGTAAGCCACAGGTATATTCAAGACAGTGGAGATTTATGTCGAAAACTACAAGAGTTTTCAGACAATGGGTTTACCTGCTTATATTGTTTGAGTATATATGTGCATTTTTAGATTTATTTCAATTGGTTATTTGTGTTGTTTGCTGTATAAAATGTGAAACCAGTTAAACCACTTATAAAAGATTGCAACAAAACGGGGGAGGGGATAGGGGTCAATTTGTGTTTTAATCACCTCCATATATTTTATGTGAGTAATTCTATCTGTACGTGCATCTGAATGTTTGTAGGCATGTGATAAGAGTAGATGTGTTTGTGCGTGTGTGTGTGTGTATGTGTGTGTGTGTGTGTGTGTGTGTGTGTGTGTGTGTGTGTGCTCGCGCACGCGCGCAAGCGCGCGTGCAATTCTGTGCTTGCACAGGCGTGGGCATGGGCAAACAAAAAACTATTCTTACACAGATACAAAGTAGGCCTACCTGTTAGCTAATAGTATCTCTCGTTCTGTCCCCCTCTGTGTACACAGGTTACTCGTTGATATTTGTTTTCTAATCAACACACTAGCTGTCAATTGTGTAGCATTTTGAAACATGATAATTGTGTAGAGCAAACACTAAACCAATGCAATCTGTGTATGTCTGTATGTATGTCAGTTTGTATTCTGTTTGTACCAAAATGGTGTACTTGGCCCCTGGGTTAAGGTGCTGTGTATGAGATGAGACGTCATGTGTGTGTGTGTGGTGTGTGTATGTGTGTTTGTTTGTTTGTGTATGTGTGTATGTGTGTGTACATGTATGTGTGTGTACATGTATGTGTGTGTGTTTGTGTGTGTGTGTGTGTGGTGTGTGTGCGTGTGTATGTGTGTGTGTTTGTGTGTGTGGTGTGTGTGTATTTGTGTGTGTTTGTGTGAGTGTGTGTCTGTGTGTATGTGTGTTTGTTTGTTTGTGTATGTGTGTATGTGTGTGTACATGTATGTGTGTGTTTATGTGTGTGTGTGTGTGTGTGTGTGTGTGTGTGTGTGTGTGTGTTGTGTGTGTGTGTGTGTGTGTGTGTGTGTTTGGATGGGTGTGTGTGTACGTGCAGGCTGGCGTGTTGGTGTGTGTGTGTGTGTGTGTGTGTGTGTGTGTGTGTGTGTGTGTTTGTGTGTGTGTGTGTGTGTGTGGTGTGTGTGTGTGTGTGTGTGTGTGTGTGGTGTGTGTGTGCGTGTGTATGTGTGTGTTTGTGTGTGTGGTGTGTGTGTATGTGTGTGTTTGTGTGAGTGTGTGTCTGTGTGTATTGTGTTTGTTTGTTTGTATATATATGTGTGTGTGCGTGTGTATGTGTGTGTGGTATGTGTGTGTGTGTGTGTGGTGTGTGTGTGTGTGTGTGTGTGTGTGTGTGTGTGTGTGTGTCTGTATGTGTGTGTGTTTGTGCATGAATGTTTATACAAACATACATAGATTGTGTGTATGTGTGCATACATGTGTGCATCTGTCTGCCTGTCTGCCTGCGTCTGTCAGAGTGTATGTCTGCATGTTTGTAAGTCTGTGTATGTGTGTCTGCATATGGTTGCGTGCTTCATCCGTGTGAATTGTGTGTATTGGCAAACATGGAATACGTAATGGAAAATTACATTCTGGCACATATATACATTCACACTCTATCGTTTTCTTCTTCATCAACTCCGTTCAGAGTCATTAGTGAGCTGCGCTATCAAACTGTTTGCCAGATTCTTCCAGATTCTTGTGTGCTAAAGGCTGGCTCTCTGATAATGGCTACATTCGGGTACACATAAGTACACTTCTACGCCCATCACCATCATCAGAAAGTGTTTGTTATCAGATGAACATAAAGGTTATGTTGTTTATATAACATACAAAACTGAAGTTGGTAATGATTCAAGCAACAACATTAGGAACAAAACTTGATAAACATGTTTTAAATTTCTTAAAATGCAATGATCAAATCTGAAATTGCATCGGCATACGTACGTACACACATACACGCCTACAGATTCACCCGCCCTCTCAACCCTACACACTATGTTTACATTTCTCATTATGCAACGATCAGTTTGAAAATTGTGCAGGCACATACATGCACACACATACATGTACACACATACACGCCTACACACCCATCCAACTGTATATATATGACAATATTTATAACATTGTCAGAGTTACTCTGAACCTTCAAAGTGCTACATTGTTTGTTTCATCTTTGTGGCCACAGTTTTGTGTTTGCAGAAAAAATATACAGTGATATTTATAAAAATATGTGCGAATTTGATTCCGTGAAATATGACTTAACTTTCGAAAAATCGCTGAACTAAATATAGACTAAACGACACTGTAAAAATGAATATTGAGAAGAGGTGTGTGTATGTATGTATGTGTGTGTGTGTGTGTGTGTGTATGTGTGTGTGTCTCTCTCTCTCTCTCTCTCTGTATGTGTGTGTGTGTGTGTGTGTGTGTGTGTGTGTGTGTGTGTGTGTGTGTGTGTGTGTGTGTGTGTGTGTGTGTGTGTGTGTATGTGTCTGTGAATCTAGAGCTACGAGCCGTTCTCATCATCATCGTCATCGTCATCATCATGGCATAGGAGATCATGGCCCTCCACACGAGTCTATCACCTGTCGCTGCGAGTACATCTCCCACCCTCTCTGTCTTCAGCCATCTTGCAAGTCTGTCCAATATTTTCTCCCTGGTTCAACCTGGTGTTCTCTTTCCCTTCAGCTTTCCTACTGTGACCAGGCATTTTAACTCCCCTTTCCTCATAATATGTCCTATAAATGTTGCTTGTCTTTTCCTAATCTTCTTTATAATAATTCCTAATCTTCTTTGTTAACGATCTTTTTGTGTCTGCCTCCTCCAAAACTGTCTCGTTTGTTTTCTTTGCTGTCCATGGAACTCTCAACATTCTTCTTAGAAACCAAATTTCAGTTGCCTTAATTTTGTTCTGACTTTGCGTGTTGACTGTCCATGGCTCACAACCATACAATAGTATCGGTTCTATGTAACATTCAAGAACTCTCTTCCTGATGTTAATTGATAGGCATTTCTGGTAAGAACACTTTTCATAAAAAACAAAAACAAAAACAAAACAAAAAAACGCTTTTCATCTTCTGGAATGCTGTTTTGGTTGGCCAGTTCTGCTGATATTTCTGATGTGCATCTACCGTCTGGTGAAATGACTGTTCCCAGATATTTAAACATATCAACCTGTCTCAACGTTGTTCCATTTGCTGTTATTTTGCGTGAGGGGATTTCTAGCTTTTTACTGATTACCATGATTTGAGTTTTCTTGTTTTTTAGCTCCAGCTCTTTATTTTTGCTTTCTATTTCTATATGTATTGTACTTACAAAGTTTTGTAGTCTTTTTCATTTTCTGCAATTAGCGCGGTGTCATCTGCGTAACACATGTTGTTTATCATTCTTCCTCCTACCTTAATCCCAGGGCATTCTTCTGGGTTTCTCATGATGGTTTAGCTGTAAAGTGAAAACATATCTGGTGACGGAACACAGTCCTGCCTGACCCCTTTTGATATTTTGGAAAGAGCTGATATTTTTTTCTATTCTCATTCTTGCTGTTTGTTCCCAATATATATTTCTGATTACTTTAGATCTTTATCCATCAATATTGAACCTTTTAAGGTGGTTGATTAATTCTTCGTGTCTTATCTCATCAAAAGCCTTGGTCTAAGCAACGAAGCATAAGACTAAATCCTTATTCAATTGTACTGACCTCTCCATGATAGTTCTAAGGATGTATGTGGCATTAATAGTTGCTTTCCCTTCCACAAATCCACATTGTTCTTTTGCTATTTCTCTTTTGATTCTGTTCCTTGTCCTCATCATGTGTATTTTTAATACAAATTTGTTACATGACTCATCAAGCTGATGTAGATGGAGTTCGCATTCTATAGCCCCTGTTTTCTCTGGAAGTGCAATGAAAATTGATTTTGACACATCTTTGCAGATTCTTCCAGTGTCATAAATTTCATTTAGGAGGACTGTTACTTTTTCAACACCGAAATCTTCTAGGGCCTGTATCGTTTTTGCTGTAATATTGTCTCGTCCTGTGGGTTTTCCCCGGTTATATCTTTTTCAATGCTGCTCCATCTTCATCTTTCATTATGGGTGGTCCTACAATGTTCTTTCTGATAATGTGTTTATAACGTTTCTGTCATTGCTAAAAAGGACTTTAAAGTAATCTCTTTCTCTGTCGAATATTTTGCCTTTTTCCGCAGTAAGTGTACCATCTTTCGATTTTAAGCATCCAGTTGATGTACATGTCTTTTTCCTGTGGGTCATTTCTTCAATGTTTTTGTACATACTCTGAGGATCTGTTTTGTGTCAGTCTTCTATTTCTTTGCATTGTGTTTCCAGCGAAGCTTCCTTAGCTTCATTGCACCTATTCCTGATTTCTTTGTTTAGCTTCCTGTATCTTTCCTCTTTTCCCTTTGCCTTCCTCCGTTCTTCCAGCAAGCCTAGAATTTCTGTCATCCAGTTCTTTTTTGCTTTTCTTTCAACTCTAGGGAGTTCTTCACAAGCTTCATTTATCGAATTTATCAACTTTGTCCATTGTTCCTCATTGTCACCAATGTTCTCCAGTGCACTGAATTTGTTTTGGACGTGTACGTTACATTTTCACGGGTCGCTTCATGTGTCTTTAAGAATCTAAGATTTAGTTTGATGTTACTTTTGGTCTGTTTTCTTTTCTTTACTTTTAGCCTAAATCTTCCCACTACAGGATTGTGGCCATTGTTGCAGTCTGCGCCTTGTAGTGTTTTTGCTGACAGTAAAGAATTTCTAATGTTTTTATTTATCAGGCTGTAATCAAGTTGATTTTTAGTATTATCCCCTGGACTCATCCAAGTCCATTCTCTTCTGTTAGGCTGCTCAAACCAGGTGTTTCCTACTATGAACTCATTCATCCGCCCATTACACAAGTTTCTCTCCCCTTTCATTTTGTGTACCAAGGCCATGAGGTCCAACTATGTCCTCCACCCTATCCTGTCCCACTTTAGCATTAAACTCTCCCATTATTATTGTAATATCCTGTGATTTGCATTGATCCTTGGCCATCTCTAATACTTCATAAAAGTTGTCAATTTCTTTTTGGGTACTTGCGGATGTTGGTGCATATACTTGGGTGACATTGATATCAAATGGCTTGCCCTCTAACTTAACTAGCAAAACTCGGTCTGACTACTCCATGAGTAGTTGAATTTCTGCATCGTTTCCCTTCTGGTCATTCACGATAGTGTCTCCCGAGAGTTTTGGGTATGATAGCTTTGTATAGATCTCTTGTAATGATTTGGATGTTTTTCCCATTCTTTTGTCCCTTTGAGCTCTGTCAGTTGACACACATGCTGAATGGAGTCCTCTGCCTGTCCCATCCATGATTTTCCACGTTGGAATCTGTCTGTTGCCTTTTGCTGTTCTGACCATCTCTTGAATGGGTTTTCTGGGTTTTCCAATGCCCTAAAGTATGCCTTTACTTGTTCTATTCTGTGTCGCTACTGTATTGAAGGAAGGTCAAACAGGTATCGCATAGTCTCCCTGGGTGTGTGTTTAGTTGTTCTGAGGATCACTTTCATTGCTTCATCTGTATGCAGAGACACTGAACACACAAGGCAGCGACCATCTACCAGTGGCGTTCAGTTAAATGAAACATGTATCACCTGGAAACTCCACAATGTAACCAAAAAATCCATTTCAATATGACAGTATACAATCCGATATATTGTTTCTAAACTGATAACTATGAAATCAAAATGGAAAACAGGAGACGACCAAACATCTGGAAAGCAACCCCCTTGGTGGATCCATGACACAGAGACTTCCTGGAAAGAAAAATGTGCTGATGTAAAAGCCTGGCAAAAACATAGAAAAAGACATCGCTCAGACCATGAGAGTATTAGAAAAACGGACGAGTATAAAAGAAATATTGATGAAAAAACATAACGTTTGAAACCCATAGCTCAGGAAGCAAAAGACATTAAATGGAAACAGTTATGTGAAAGTCTCAGTTGCTGATACAAAATGGTCACAATTCTTGCAATTATTCACCAAATGGACGAAAAAACAAACAAACAAACAAACAAACAAACAAAACAAAACAAAAAACCACACACACACACAAACACCATGATACCAGATATGTCCAACACAGACAGAGCCATTTCAAGACCAAACGAAAGGAAAGGACGAGCCGTACTACAGCGTTGCACGCAACAGAGTGACCAGAACAATCAAGAAGACAAAAGATAATTCATGTCGGCCCCAAAAGAACAAAAACAAAAAACAAAAACAAACACATAAACAAACAAACAAACAACCCCACACACTGGACTAGATGATGAAATAACTGAACAAGAAATGCCTTAAAGAATTTGCACGGTGCAGAGAAGACTCAGGCCCCGGTCCAGACAACATTTAATGCTTTGACATCAAATCGCGGTCTGAACACGACAAAATTGAATTATATACTCTCTATCACGACAGTTTTGATAAAGGTCAGGTTCCTGAGAACTGGTTACACAGCTTCTCAAAGTCTTATCTAAACCAGGTAAAGATCATCGCAGGCTAAATGGTTATCGCATTCTGACTATGGAAAACGTCACTGGAAAACTGATGAAAAACATGACAGCAAAGAAATTAGCTACAGATCTAGAAAACAGGAAAACACCTTAGGAAGAAAGTTTTATTACAGGAAAAAGTGCATGGGAAATCGCAGCAGCCTTTGCTCACGCATTGTACAGTTTTTAGAACAAAGAAGAAACCCTACTTGTAGCTATTGACTTAGAAGATGTGTACAATAAAGTACAATTCACATTATTCATGGAACTACTTTAGCGATATGATGTCAGCATGAAAGCCACAAGATGGATTGCTGCTACACTCCAAGAACAAACAGTAGTCCTACGACTCGGAAGCTGGTGTTCAGCACCACAAAAACTCTCCATGGGACTCCCTCAAGGATCTTCATCTTCTCCTGTTCTCCACAACACATATGCAAAAAGGCTTGCTGACCTAAATCACAACGGATCAGCCTGTATCCTCACTTTTGCTGATGACGGACTCATCTACCAGACAGGTAAGAATGCATCAGAAAGAAACAAAGTAGTAAGAGAACAGTTAAACAACATAGATCAGTGGTGTCAAGAAACGGGATTGGCAATCGGTCCCTCCAAAGCACAAGTACTGTTCTGCACCCTTGACAACAAAGCAGCGAGTGAAAAATGTCCATGAGTTACGTTCAGAGGAACCAGTATCGAGCGAACAAACAACTTACGGTATCTTGGCATCAGTTTTGATAGAATACTAACCTTCAGAAAACATGTGGAAACCACTACACTCAAACGTAAAAAAGACTTTTCAATCCTGAAAACAATGGCGGCTAAAGGCATTGAACAACGTCATCTTTTTCAACTATACCAAGTTGTAATACTGAGTGTCATGAATTATGGTCCGTGTCCCTTTGCATTGTCACAGACAAACCTGCTAAAACTAGAAAGAATGCAAACAAATTTAATCGATGTCTGTTTCATCATCCTCTATTTGCAAAGAAGCAAATTTGTTCTCCGACTTTTACCACCGCGCTTTTTGAGGTCGTCAGACGTGCTGGTTGACCTGATTGACCTGCCAATAGGGAGAGAGGGCTTAGGCCCTGTAAGTCCTGGAGGAGCTCATTTTATCTTCACCATCATGACTTTTTGGCCTCTTCTACATGCAGTGGAGCTGCTCCCAGATTAATGGGGTGGTAGGGAAGGTCTCCACGGCTGTCCAGCTCTGGGGTTTTCGACTGCTGGGCAGTCTGAGAATCAGTGGCTTTAACTCCTATGCTGAGGGTTTTTCATTTCCTCTTGCAATGTCTGCAGTGAAATGTTTGTCCATGTAATGACGGTCTGACCAATAGAGGAGACTAGATTGGCTTTCTGTGTGGTCGCCATGAAAGTTTGGGTAGGAGAAGGACTATTTTCTTGTACCAATCATTTTGCTTCATGGAAAGGGATAATGTTTTTTGCTTTTACTCGTTGTATTTCCTGTTCAGTCTGCCATATGGGGCAGCTCTTGGAGTAAGAATTGTCCCATTGCATGTTCCTTTATGTGCAACGTCAGCACACATG